>JANHGC010002056.1:80315-95739 GCA_027560395.1 Boaedon fuliginosus | reverse complement strand
GAATGGGCAGGGTGCGAGAAGCCTAACTGCCTCTTTGGTGGTACAAAGGCAGGGCAGGAATGGTGGGGAGGAAAAAAGCCTAACTGCCTCTTTGGTGGTACAAAGGCAGGGCAGGAATGGGAGGGGAGGAAAGAAGCCTAACTGCCTCTTTGGTGGTATAAAGGCAGGGCAGGAATGGTGGTGGAAGGGAGGAAAGAAGCCTAACTCTTCTTTGGTGGTACAAAGGCAGGGCAGGAATGGGGGGGGGAGGAAAAAAGCCTAACTACCTCTTTGGTGGTACAAAGGCAGGGCAGGAATCACACACACACAAATTTGAATATAGTTATCTAATGTAATTATTATTCAAGTATGTATGTTTCTAATAATAATATGAGTGTATTTTGCATAAATTAGTCCCATATTTCATTACACTTTTCCATATAAAATCTACAGCTAGGCATTATGCTCATTGTTGGCAAGTGCAATCAGATCTTCAACCCATTGAATGAAAGGGGCCACATGTTTATTATTCAATGCTGGAAGAGAATATTATCATCTGAAAAAATTGGTTCTGATTGCACAATTATATTTATATAATCCAGTACTTTCTCCCAAAATAAATGAAGGTAACATGTTTTTAAATCATGCAATTAAAAGAAACATTATAATCCAATACCTTAACTACTACACAAACTGGCTCTGTGGGTGTCACATTTAGTAGTTCATTAAAATTTTTCTAATCTTGTGATCAAAGCTTTGCTTGGTTTGCTGTTACCACAAATGTCATAGATTTGTAAATGCTTAAATCTGCAGCTAACAAAGTTTCTATCTGCCAACCTATTTCACCCTAGCATTCTATGGAAAGAATCTGGGTTCAATATGGTATGAACATTTTACCCTCCCCCACAACTATAGTCAAAGGCCAGAACCTCTGTGGTGGGATTCAAAATTGCACACTACCGGTTTTGCACCTTTAGCAGCCCTGGAAACAGCCTGCAATAGTTTAAAATCACCAAAGAATAATTTCCTGTAGGGCATGTATGAACCAGCCCAAATTCGGAGCTTGGCATTATCAACAACACATTCTACCTTAGCTGCTTATTCAAAAGCACATTAAAGTACAGAAAGGAAGCAGCTTAGTTGATTAAACATGCAGCAAAGTTACGCATGATGTCATTATAATCTTTAGAAAGCTTTGAGCTGGAAATGTGGAGCTTAGTCCCCCTGCTCCGTTCACACAAAGTGGGTAAAAAGCACTCCCACTTTTGTTGTGAACTTCAGATAATTATCTCTCAATGTAAGTTTTGTTTATATATGAAGCTTTTTAACAAAAGTGTTTGCAAGCTATGGTAAAAAACAAGATTGGGATCACAACCTTGCGAGTTCCCCTTGACCAGGGAAGAGGGGCGGGGTATAAATCAAATCAAATCAAATCAAATCAAATCAAATCAAATCAAATCAAATCAAATAAATCATGTCTTAAACCATGCTTAAATATTGACAGAAGAGTCACTGTTTTTAATACAGGCTTATAATGCAATTCTATACTGACTAGATTCTGCAGAAATATATTTAATTGATTTTAGTGGCTTTTACTATTTTTGGGGTGTGGTGGCTCAGTGGGTAAGATGCTGAGCTTGTTGACCAGAAAGGTCAGCAGTTTGGCGGTTTGAATCCCTAGTGCCGCGTATTGGAGTGAGCTCCCATTACTTGTCCCAGCTTCTGCCAATCTAGCAGTTCGAAAGCATGTAAAAATGCAAGTAGAAAAATAGGCACCACCTTTGGTAGAAAGGTATCAGCGTTACCTGTGCCATTGGTGTATAGTCATGCCAGCCACATGACCATGGAGACATCTTCAGACAGCACTGGTTTTTCGGCTTTGAAACGGAGATGAACATTGACCCCTAGAGTCGGGAACTGACTAGCATGTATATGCAAGGGGAACATTTACCTTTACCTTACTTTTTTGGGATGTAATTTTATATGAGAGCTTTATGAAGATTATAAAAGGTGTCATATTCTTCCCAAATATATATGTATGTATATATATTACTTTTCTTTACCTCCATGCTTCCTGTGGTGTAAAACTTAAAAAAATGCCAATATTTTTCTAAAGTTATGAACATAACCATACGTTGAATTATCTGGTGTGATAACTACACAAATTACTATTGTGTTACGGCTCTTAAGAAAGCAACATTCTTGTTTTAATCTCCCATGTTATTTGTTATGTATAGTTTATTTGCTTTGAAAGATCAAAGTTTGAATACCACCAGAGGAAATGTGTTATGGTAATTTTTAATTAATGATTAAGAATTGCTGTATTTGATATAAATATTTTTTGTATATTTTAAGTGTTCATTGAAAATAGAGATCAAAAGCTAACTTTTAAGCAATAGCTCCATACTGTGAATATACTTTTTAAATTAGAAACAAGATTGCTTATTTAAATATCAACTTCTTTATACATATCCCTTGCCCTGGTTCATGATCAATAATTTGAAAATCTGAATTGTTGGACTGAGACATCCAAACTATGATCCATCCAAAACCATGTGGTCCATCCACTCTCTCTCAACCTGACTATTGGGCAGGTTTATTTAAGGAAAAATATGGGAAGAAAGAGCACAGTGTATCTTGTCTCCAGCTCCTAGAGGGAAAAATGAGGTACAAATTCACCCTAATAAAGAAATATTAAATAGTGTATTAAACCAGTCAGGACATGGTGAAAGCTTGCTTCTGAATTATGATGTTTTCCTGAATAAAACATCTCCAGTTTGTTACAGTTTTGTTGCATTTCTAAAGGTATATATTGAATGACCTGGGTTTTTTTTATGTTTTACTGAATCTAAATAGAGCTGGTATAGTACTAGAGAAACTGGCATAGTGAATAACATATTATATCTCAAAAGATAGAGACTTATCAAAGTAAAAAAGAGGGCCCCTGTCCAGGACAGCACAAAAATCTAGTTATGTATTAGAATGTGCATATTCACATGTAGACTACAGTATTGCAAATTTATTATTTTGAAATATGATACAGAGGCCTAATGGCAAATGTATAAGATTTTCTAATATACATTTGTCAAAGAAACAAATGAGTTTATGATATTATTAGAAGTTTAGTATAGAGCCAGTTTGGTGTAGCAATTAAGGCACCAAGCTAGAAACCAGGAGACTGGAAGTTCTAGTCCTTTCTTTGGCAGGAAAGCCACCTGAGTGATCAGGACCAGTCAGTGTCTCTCAGCCCAACCAAATCATTGTTGTGGGGAACTAAGAGGAGGAAGGAATATTAAGTATGTTTTCTGCCTTCAATCTATATCTATAAAACACAAGTGTGGGTTTGTGGGTTTGTGGGTATGTCCCAAGTAGGCTCTTCCATGTCAGCACCAATCTGACCCAAACTCGCCAGGAACATACCTTGCACTCTGGAGAAAAACATTGGGGGGCGGGGAGGGTCACAAATGCTGTTGTGGTCCTCCCCAAAAAGGGCACCAAAGTGGACACCCACTAACAAGTCATTGACAAGCTCTATTGCGCATGTATAGCGCCCCCTAAACGTCTGCTTTGCATTTGACTGTGCATGTATAGACAAGCTCTACTGCACGCTCACCAGCCCAGCGCCACCCTTCTCTTCATAGAACAACTGATTTGCGCTGACTTCAGGCCCAATGAGGTGGTCCAATCAGCTGTTCAATACACACAATTGTGGCGCTGCCGCTGACACAAACATCTACTGCACACTCTGCAGTCCGACGCCAATGCCCCCCTTCTCTACACTGAACAGCTCATTGGTTGTGAACCTGCCTGCTTTGCAAGCGGCATAACGATCTTCCACAAACCAGGCGACTTCACCACCAATGAGCTGTTCAATGAAGAGAATCACTCCGCTGCTTCCACCAATACAAACATCTACTACGCAGTCTCCAGCCCGGTGCCAACATCCGCTTCTCTTCATACAACAGCTGATTTATGTCAAAGTCCCCTGCTTTGCAAGCAGAACCATGATCTTCCACAAACCAGGCGACCTCTGTGCAAATCAGCTGTTGAATGAAAATAATTGTGCTGCTGCTGCCAAGGTGACCAGCATTGGACAGCCAAGCCGCTGAGATTGCCCAAATCATTGAAGATAATCATGGCGGTGGCACCATGGCACAAAACAGCTGTTGTATGAATTGAAAGGCTGCACCAGGGTGGAGACTTGCCTGCTTGGTGGAAGATCATTTAGTCGCCTGCTTTGTGGAACATCGTTCTGTGGCTTGCAAAGCTTGAGACTTCGGGGCCAATGAGGTGCTCCAATCAGCTGTTAGAAAAACACGATCGCACCACTGCCACCACTGACACAAACATCTACTGTGGAGTCTCCAGCCTGGCGCCAACATCAGAGGCAACAGGACAACAAGGTGTCAAGCGGAAACGAAGCAGACAGCGGCAGAGGCGACTGCACAACAAGTCACCCAGCGAGGACGGCAGATGCAGCAACACAGTTGGCATGACAACAATGCACTCAGCGAGGACGGAGGAGGCAGCAACATAGGTGGCATTACAAAGCACCCACTGGGGACAAAGATGGCAGCAGCAGAGGAGGCGGGATGGTGATGGACCCAGTAGGGACCCAGCAGCAGGCATCACACATAACATCAACAACAAACCTCACAGCAGGACATGGCGGCAGAAATATATTTCATTAAAAAAAAATAATACCTGGGCAACGCTGGATAATCTATACCCAGTTACCTATAAAATTAATAAAGGTGGAATAAACATAAATATGTGTCAAGATCATAATCAAAACACTAAGGAAGAATGATTGCCCAGTTCTGCAAGTTTAAATTTTCTTTCATATTTACATTTATTCCACCTACATTAACTTATATAATCATGGAAAATTTTGATTCCCCTGGAAACAATATATAATATAAACCTAACCACAATGCTGTTCTTTGCATATTGCTTATGTAAAACGAGTACACATTTCAGAAGATATTGCTTATAGAAGACTGACTGGGCATCAAGAGTTACAGTGAATTTTTAACCTATAAAAGGAATACCTACAAGAAAGATTATGTTGCATTTACAAGTACAGGTAGTCCTTGACTTAAAATAGTTCACTTAGTGACCATTCAAAGTTACAATGGCAGTGGAAAATGTGACTTATGACCATCTTCTCAGTTACCTTTGCAGCATCCCCATGATCATGTGATTGAAATACAGATGCTTAGCAATTGGTTCATATTTATGACCATTGCTGTGTCCCAAGGCTATGAGATCACCTTTTGCGACCTTCTGACAAGCAAAGTTAATGGGGAAGCTGATTCACTTAACAACCAGATTACTAAGATCAATTGGGGTGACTCACTTACCAAATATGGCAGGAAAGGTTGTAAAATGGGCCAAAACTCACTTAACCAATGTTTCACTTAACAGAAATGTTGGGCTCAGTTGTAGTTGTTAAGTGGAGGACTATCTGTATACATCTGAGATGGAGAAAACATTCCAGAGTGGCTTTCGAGAAAATTGGATTTGTGCAAACATGACAGGTAAAAGCACACCTCACAGCGCCTTTGGTAAAGCACAAATTAGCAAGTATTTTTGCTAATAAGGTAAGATAACCTTTATTGTCATTTTTTCCCCTGTGGGACTCTGGCACACATCAAAAATGAAATTCTGTTGCCTGCCCTGAAAAGTGTACACATACATAACACGCATAGAGATGCGATATGCGTATACATATGTATATACCTACACCCTAACATATAAATACATATCAATATTAATCACTGTCTATCTTTAATACATCTCGGACACTGGAAGCTTGGGAGTTCACAAGGTTGATACTGCCTGGAACAAAACTGTGCCTATATGTGGAGGTTCTGCTTCGGATTCCTAATTCATCTTCCATTCTCCTACTGCCTCCTCGGGACGTTGCTTCGGTCCTTGGATTTCTTGCAGGGCCAAGACTTCGTCCACCAATCTCCCCCCAGTACTTACCTGCGTCTCAAGCCCTCCGACTGACCCAGGGAAGGAGAAAGGGGGCGGGGGGGAGAGAAAAGAGAAGTATGCAAATAAGAAACGCCAGAGCAGCCAATCAGGAGCGAGTGGCAGGAGTTTGGGGGAGCCCTCCGCACACTTCCCACCCAGGGAGAGCTCCTCGCCGCTCGCCCGCTGCCGGGATTGTGGGTGTGCGCGCGGGGTGCCACCACCTCTCTGCTGCCGCCGCCGCTGCTGCGCGTGGCCATCCGTCCGTCAGTCCCTCGCTCCCTCCTTCTCTCTGTCCGCTCCGCGCCCGGCTTCTCTACCAAAGCAAGTTGCGCCTTCTCTTCTCGCACGGTTCCTTGGGCTTCTTTCAGCCAGTCTGCCCTCTTCAGTTGACCTCTGCTGGCATGGCTGCCGCCTGACTCGGCCCCCTGAGGTGGCTTCCCTTGTCGGGGCTTCAGCTTTCACTCTGCTCGGGAACCGGAGCGGAGAGGCTCGGGGTTGGTGCCACTGCGGAGCTGCTGCTGCTGCTGCTAAGAGGCTTGCCGAGCCCGCTATTTTCCCTGCTCTCCTCCCACAAACTGAAGGAAAAGGACGGGGGAGGCTTTGCAAGCTCGGCGTCTTGCGCGAGCAGCTTTTTCCTGCGGTTTTTGCAAAGTCCCTCAAAGAAAAGTGCCAGGAGAGAAAAGGGGTTGTTTTGGTCGCTTCCCCCTGCCCACCTCCGCGGCGTGGATGGAGACGAAAAGGGAAAGGCGGCTGAGCCACCTTTGCTGCATCTTTTATCAGCTGTGCTTCCTGTCAGATCGGATCACTTCAGGTGAGTCCCGGTGCTTCGTTTCGAATGGGTGTTTGCTTAATAATCGGAACCTCTTTCCTGATACAAAGGGGTCGTGGAGAGATGTATCATTATTGGTAGTTCGTAGGAGTAGAGGGTCTTAAAGAAATATACATTTCAGGGCAGTGTTGTTGAACGGTATCTACTTGTCCACCTATCAAATACTTACACACTGCTAGGGGAGGATATAATTAATAAGATACCCTGCACAAGCTCAGAAGTAATTTGCCGGCAGTTTGAGAATGCTGTGATATTGAACAGTAAGCTTAGATTTAACTTTTCTTCAAATGACTGCCAAAGTGTTCTCTAGGATCAAACGACATTCAGCAGCAGCTTGGCAGGACATGCTTTACAAGGATATGTCTCCATTTCTCAGAGTGTAATCAGGCTAAGTATCTTCTTATTCCATGAGAATGAACTACTTGTTTCATATGTGCATGAGAATGGGTATGAAGTTTTAGTTCTCATATGCACTGTATGTATGTATGTATGTATGTATGTATGTATGTATGTATGTATGTATGTGTTTGTTTGTTTGTTTGTTTGTTTGTTTGTTTATTTATTTATTTATTTATCTATTATTTTGATAAATAAAGTGGCAGAAATTGCCCATTAAGATTAAATACACCCCAAAAGCCTGTGACATTCGAAATATATAGTATTTTGATATATTGATCAGATGAATTTCTTTCTGTTTGCCAATCTTATTTGCTTTTGCTAGAAGCAAAATTAAGTCTTATTTGCCTTTGCTAAAGAAACAGATCATATATTCTTCTGAGGCAATATTCTCTGATTTAAAATATAGAATGACTAAGGTCAAATGTTAATAAACTGTATTATTTCTTTAGGACTGTTCCAATACCAGCAAGAGAATATTTTTTCTACCTTTAAATCTGTATGCAGTGTGCTAACATTTTTATTAGGTTATTTCAGAATTTTTTATTTCTTCAAATATTAAACATCAAAGATTTGCACATAGAACAACTTTCTTTTTGTACACAAATCTACAATTTACAGAAGTTTCAGGTCACTAAATATTTTTGTATGGAATGTACAACAAATTAACATTCTGAATTATAAATTTATAACCTAATGTTACAGTATGAAATTTGCCATGTTCCACTGTATTTATACATATGATGCTTCAGAGTTTATACTGTCATTCGTATTCTTACTGAATTCTTATTGGCTAATCAGTGAAATACTTTCATTTAGGAATGGGACATATAACAAAAGATTATAGTTTTTTACCCAGTTTTTTTTTACCATAATCCTAATCTATGTAGGATGCTTGTTTCGATAAAACAAATAAAAGTTTGAGTAAATCAATTTTCCCTTCCCTCTTACTCCTTTCCCTGCCCTCAGGTGGCATCTAATTTTTTTATTAGCCCTAAAGCTCACAGAGATGCTTGGCAAATATTTTTGTAGTCACTGCCTTTTAAATTACAAATTTGTGCAGATAATGTAGAAAAAACTCCTGGGAGTTCAACCATTTCAACCTATAACAACTATCCTTATGCTGGAGGTGCTTAGATGATTCAAAGATAGGCTGCTTCTGATGATACCAGAGAGATTTGGACTGACCAGTTAGTTGGGACTTCTAACAGCCTTTCCCAGTCTAGTACGGATGGTGGCCTGTAAATCTCAGCCAGCAACATAGTTTAGGGGACATCACATTGGGAAAGGCTACTGTTCCTTACCACATTATTTCACTAAAATTGTTCATATGGGTAAGATGAGATGCCTATCTTTTAATTCAGTTAGAAGCTGTAGATACTCTTCAAGCTTTATTTACAGATTTCTAAAAATATCCCTTTGTATTGAAACAGGGATACACTCTATAGCCAAACAAACAAATAAATAAAAAAACTAACACAATATTGAGGAAATAAAATAAGAGAAACACATTAGCCTTCAGCAGGTATTTTGTACGTATATGTGGACACATGTCCACATACAGTACATACATAGCCGCTCATCTCACCAGTTATACTCTGGGCAGCTAACTAAAACTACAATATAAATACAACATATATGTAAAAATAGCATTTCCAGCCAACTAATTTAAAGCGGCTCCCCAAAACATCACATTATTTTTTTCTTGCAGTGAGTACATAGGAAAATTGATTTTATATTGGTAGTAGCAGTATGGATCAATGATGTTACATTATTTTAATGTACCAAAATTATGCTGATGGGTCTTAAATCTGGCATCCATTTATGGCAACTCTTACAGTTGGGAGCGATTTAGAGTGTGTCGATTTCAGTCTATGTGAATTTTTGCAGGTCTGCAACCTCTGGGAGATTTTGAAGAGTGGGAGATTGTTTACCCCGCCCTGTGGAGTAGAAGCCAGCAGGAATCCACTGGAGGGAGTGGTGCAGGAGGAAGCTGTAGTCTTGATGGTAACTGTGGGAACAGCAGCAGCAATATTAATGCTACCTCTGCATCCACTCAGGGAGTGGGCAGTTCTCGTGAGATCCGCTCAGTTTCCTCCTCATCTGAGCACCAGCACCAGCAGCCACCAGTTCGGGAAACTTCAGAGGATGAATATGAATCTCAGGATTTCTATCACTGGTCTCCACTTCCTCAGGGATCTAATGGTACTTCTCAGCAACCATCTCAGTCATCTGTATCTCTTCCAGAAGATGAGGATGAGATGTTGCTGAGAATACCAGCTTTTGCTCAGGAGCTCTATTTACTGCTTAAGAGGGACAGTCGCTTCTTAGCACCAGGCTTTGCAGTGGAGGAACGACTGTTGAATGAAAAGGGTATCCCAAATTTGGTCCACACACAAACAGAGAGATCCTGTTATTATAGCGGATCTGTGCTGCATTATCCTGGATCCTTTGCTTCCTTTAGCACTTGTGGTGGTTTGGTGAGTATTTTTTTCCCTTTCACCTGTATTTCATCTGCTCTTTGCAATAAAATGTACTTCTCACTGTTATTGTTCTATCTCTGATCTTTTTCATAATACTTCCATGTTACATCATTTATTATTTACTTTAATTTTTTTTGCGGTTTTCTTTTTCAGTGTTCAAAGCTCTGTAACCACTAAAATAAGGAAATCACTTCCTCCTCATTTTAAATTTAAGACATAGTTTTGTAATTGTTAGTTTCATCTGCACTATTATAAACATACAGAAGTTCTTGATTTGAGCCTCATCCATTTTAATGTTAAATCCATTGAACAAGCAATATCAAATAAACATTTATTTGTTTTGTGCCTTTGAGTTAATTGCACAAGTTTGTGCAATTTTCTTGCCAACGTTTTCAGAAGTTGTTTGCATTGCTAGCTTACTAGGGCTAGTTTACTAGAAAAAGAGTGCCTGCTCAGAGTCACCCAGGTGGTTTTGTGCCTAAGGTGAGGCTAGAACTCATAGTGTTTCAGTTTCTAGCCTTGTGTTTTAAGTACTACACAAACTGCCTCTCATCAAATAAACATAGATAGTAGTTATTCCTGTTAAACATCTGTGTTTATATTCATATACTTTTTATGCTCAAATTTTATTTTTACTGTAATGATATACTTTAATGATTATTTAATGATACAATATGAAGATCTTATTTATTTTCCATTAGTTCTATCACTGTAAAAAAAGATTAAAGTGGACCTTTAGCCTGAATGTATGCTTAAGGATATTTTAAGTTTTCTGATCAAACTTTCTGGAACAATATTCCTCAATCTGCTTCTTTCCAGGTCTATAATGATCACAAACTGTATCACTCATACGATGAGAACATCTATTCCAGCTTATTACATTTCTAGGTGTATTTTGAAGCACTCAAATCAGGGCATAGAATGGGATGACTAGTTCCACGCCCAGTTTAGCAAAGAGAAAATGTCCTGATACGTCACGGGATTCCACCGTGACGATGCGACCCCTGATGTAGGTTGTATCTGGTAATTGATGTTCAAACCCAGCCTCATAGGTGTCCCAGTGACTTCCACAATATACCATAGATTAGCTTGTTTTCAACATGTTGGTATTGTTACAGTTGCTTAGAACTATCTTGCAAGGAATTTACAGGAAGTGGCTTCTTGTCTTAGTAATTGGATTTTAGAAAATCACATGCCCGTTGTATTGCACATCTAAAAGAGTTAGATCAGATATTAGCAGATATTAGCTACATGGATATAAATGTGCATATCAGTTTTCTCCAACTTGATGTCTTTCATCCTTGCAGTAAAGCTATGGAGACTACAGGAGCCATAATTTAATACTTCTGGAGAACATTAGGGTTAGAGAAACTGAATTATATGAATATGACCTCAGAAAACCCATCCTGAGAAATTATTTGCATGAGAACCAGTTAATATGGGTAATTCTGACTTTTTCCTGAAGGCAGGGAAATACACTGCTTGAGCAACACACACATTAAGTTTCTCTTTATTTTTCTTTATTTTTTATTATATACATTATTGACAAGTACTGACACTCTTTTTTGTTTGTATAGCTGCTTAAACGCAGGAATCACAATGATCCAAATGCTCTATTTCTGTTACCTTTCTTTAATTGCAAATTACCTTTTCAGTACATGTCATAAACTAATATGTAAAGACTGTATTGTATTAGCCAATTACTTATTAATATTCTTCTCCTTTAGATATAAAGATGAATTGGATGTGATAAATAATGTGTATCATATTCTGCCAGTTCTATTCTTACTTCTTTTAAGTCTAGGGATACTATATTTGAGGTTAAGAATGTAGACTGGGAATGTTTAACCTTCCATCAGTGCCTGCTTTTCACATTAGTACAAGGGGGGATGGCTGAGAAGGTAAGAGTTAACTGTGCATTATTGAAACCTTTAAATTAAGATGGATGGTTTTGATTTCTTAACACTAAAATATCTAGTCTGGATATAAGGAGAAACTATTATTAAAGCTTTCAGTCTTCTAATGATCAACTGGAGTAGGAAGCTTATCAATTTAAAGCTCTTGTACTTAACACCAAAATGTGCTTATATGTAAGGCAAGATACTGTGGGATTCTGTGACCACTTTCATGTGCTCTGGAATCCTGGTTTCATGGTAGATTTTTGGTGCTGGCAGACATTTTTAATATGATTTTAGCAGATTTAAGGAAAATTAGAATTAGATCCAATGACAATAGTACAGGTTCCTTGACTGCATGAAATGTAAAGGTAAGTAGATAGAATGGCTAAAATCCTAGGAACGGGAGAGATGTAAAATTATGGATTGATTTAAAAGAAAGCAGTTACTGTTTCTATTTAGGCTTATTAATGTAAAGTTATATAGAATAAGGATGTTGCTGACAGTGGCTTTGAGCCTGAAGTGAGCCAATGGTATTTAAAATGAACATTTCCTGCTCCTTGTGGTTTGCTGGATGTAATCTCTGGAATAAAGCTCCAGCTATGAAGACATCATTGGCTTGTATTTCAGAATTAGGTTTCTCCCGAAGAACATTGAATATAGCTTGCCAATGTTTTGTGGGAACGGAGTTATTTCAATTTATTCTTACTAAGTCTTGTGGAATTGCCAGATTTGATAAAGTTTATAAAGAGAGTCAGATAAAATGTAGACCTGTGGTTTAGTTTGGTTGTTTAGATTCATACTATTTAGTTTCGGGAGAAAGATATACTAATATCATTCAAACCTGTGGAATGCAGTTTATAATTTGAGTGCATTTGTACACGGGGCCTTTTTTTTTGAGGTTTTCTAGAATATGGATATAGTGCTATACAAGATCAAAATACTGTGTGCTTTTGTTCTAGTTATGTACAAAAGTTTATAAGTTTAAGTTTCCTCCCATTCAAATTGGATGGCCTGAGCCCTTCTAGAATGGATAACAAATTCTTCATGGCCATTTTCACTTGACTTGAGAGATTTTAAATGTAGGGATGTTTCACTAACATCCCCCTTAAAGTTTTCTTCAACATTAACTGCAAATTACACCATTGAGAAATTATCATTTTGTTGCTAAATTATATCAAGATAATCTTGAGTTGTTTGAGGAGCTTCAAATGTCCCACAAATTGCAGTTTTCCCACATGTGTTAAAGAAGTACTAGTTTGGATGATTTTTATATACTGTTATATTTGTTGGTGTTGCTTATGACAGTAGAGATCCACATGAGAAGTTACTGTATTTATAGAATTCTACAAAATATTCCCTGACCTAATTTAATGTCTTGATTTTGCTTTTATCCAGATTTTTTTCTTCCTGCAAATGAGATGGATATATTTCAACTTCTCTTAAATATGTTTAGCACGTTATTATAGATTGTGTCCATAGATGGTCAGAACATACCTTGACATTCTAATCTCAATTAGTTTAAGAATATATTTTCTATTAAAATAAAGAACATAAAATATAATACATTGATCAAATGTATTGAATTGAACAAACACTGAACAAATACCATCTTTGTCTGTAAAAGAGGATTAAATAAATAAGTAATATCGGGGATTATCAAAAGATTATCCAGGGATAATCCATTAAAAGTATTATCCAGGGATTATAAAAAGATGAAATGGTTTCTCTGTCCAACATTAGTAATTCTTTAGAGGAACTGCTTTTTCTTAGAATGGTAAATATCAGCATGTAATTTTTATGAAAACTTCTGCAGTTGTAAAAATTCCAAGGCAAAACTTTGTTCATGAGGGCATGGAAATTGAATGAGCTATTTTTTTTACTGAAAGGCCACAGAGTTCAAAAGGCTTTTTCTTTGTTTACTTTAATTTATCACTTGTTTAAGTTGAGATAGATATGTTTAGACAGGCACTACTAGATTTACCTCAAAAAGGGTAGGTACATGGACTTCAATAGAAATATCAAATGGAAACAGAAACAGATTTATCTTGCCTGTAAGTTCAGGGAATAACTTTGAGGATCTAAAGTGGCACAGATGTAAACTTTATTGCTTACTGAGAGTAGAATTGATTTAACATAGCTTCTAGCCTTATCATTAAATACATAAAACACATAAACTCACATTTCCATTTGTCACCATTAGTTTCAATTTATACATTAGTAATAGATAATTACATAGAATCAGTGTTTACGTACAGTGACTCAAGAAGTAGGCAATGCAAATTAAACAAGCTTACAAGTAGAACTTCTGGTCACAACCATAATTGTTCCATAACTTTGGCTATTTCTTTGTCTTCTAATGTTTCATCTTCAGGAATTTCTGGGTCAGGGGTCATGTTTGATCGCTACCTGAGTATGTGTTCATGACCAGATTCAAAAAGTTTATGAATCTTTGGTCAGAACCCGATTTGGTTGTGGTCAGAAGCGTTTGTGACGAGAGGTTCTACTGTATAATGAAATGAAAAAAGACACAAAAAGATAGAAGAAATCAAAATTTGCTGGAAAAGATTTGATAAACATTAGTGAGTTTTCTTTTAACATTCAGGCACGTGATGAGAATTGGCTGTTGTCTACTGTAGATAAAAAAAGCATAGACTAGTGGGCATATATGTTTAGAGAGAAAGCAAGAGCAGAAGCCAAAATAATGTATATATTTAAAAAATAGGAAAAGATGTATGAAGTAAATGGGATCAATAACATGTCACTTTGAATTATGAGCCATGAAAACATATGCAATATCTTTTGTAAAGTACAAAAAAGTCCTGTTCCTTGCTTTATTTGTGAACAATTGGTACAGCTATATTTTAAGAGAGGCTAAGTAATAATATGGGGAAAAGGTTTTGGAACAAGAATATGTATGTACAGTTGTGCCTGTGTGTGTGTGTGTGTGTGTGTGTGTGTGTGTGTGTATGGAGGAAGGAGTCAGTGATAAGAAGGAAGAGGAAAGATGTAGCCAAAGCAAAGTTGTAAGGTAAATGAAGCAAGAAGCAACATTAAAATTAGAAACAAGAGGTTGCACATTTGAACCAGAAAAATACAATATAATAATTAAGATTAAATATAGACAAACTAGGTATTTTCAAGATGTTCCAACAGTGTTTTATACAGTGTACTGTAGAAAAAGAGTAAAAAGTTCACCTGATTACTACTTGAAGTTACAATGGTACTAAAAAAAGTGACTTATGGCAGTTTTAACACAACTGTTGCAGTATCCCCCTGGTCACATGATCAAAATTTAGACACTTGGCAACTGACTCACATTTATGAGGGTTGCAGTATCCTGGGGTCATCTGATCATCTTTTGCCACCATCTGATGAGCAAAGTCAATGGGGAAGCCAGATTCACTTAACAATCATGTTACTAACTTAACAATTGAGGTGATTCACTTAACTACTGTGGCAAGAAAGGACATAAAACGGGCCAAAACTCATTTAACAACTGTCTTGCTTAGCAGCAGAAATGTTGGTCTCAATTGTGATTGTAAGTCAAGGATTACCTGTATTGCTAAGGTAAACTGTTAAATATTATTTACATTTGACGAAAATGTAAAACGGACAGGAACACATAATATATTTGGCTGATGTTGGAATCCACCCCCACCCCCCAATTTTGTATGGGTGTAGGGAGTTTTATTCAAATTATTTTTGTTAATTTAATATCTCCCATTTAGTCTAAAACTTATACTATCCTTTTGTTGGGCATCTTCAGGTTTTTCTCAATTATGCCATCAAATTTTGGCAATATGGCAAATGAGAGTTCAGGAGATTATGAAAATGAGGTCTAGAAGCTTGTGGATGTT
>JANHGC010002054.1:166834-177206 GCA_027560395.1 Boaedon fuliginosus | reverse complement strand
TATCCTATCCTATCCTATCCTATCCTATCCTATCCTATCCTATCCTATCCTATCCTATCCTATCCTATCCTATCCTCCAATCCTTATCTACTGGAAAGGGGTTCCCATTGATCTCAGTGCATCATCTGAATTGAAACAGCTTTATATTCCAGATACCAGTTTCACTATCCAAGGGACTGGTTATTTAAAGTGACAGTGAATCTGGACTCTTATGACCAACTTGGGAAGTGATGCACCTATGGAATTCAATATTGTTGCATTCACTGGTGATCATAGGGCTGGCCCAAATCATTTTGATGCCTACAATAGAAATTCAGATGGTAACCTCATTTCTCAACATCACACTTCTCATCCCAAAGAGCACATTGTAACTGAATCTGTCTGAATGTAGTCAGGCATATGCCCAGCTGAAGCAAGCTATCTCTTTGAGTCAAATGCTGAAACGAAGAGTTTAGGATGACTGAGTTCAGAGCTGACCCTACTCCACTTGGATATGACAAATCCAAATTAATACCCAAGGAATGAGATTACTAGGAATATATCTATATTGCATTTTATTAGTTGGCCAAGCAAGAAAATGTACCATCTATTTCTCCTGTGCAGGTTCAAGAGAAGATAGATAGGTAAGGAGCTTACATTTCCTGGACTTTTTATAGAAAAGGATCAAAGAAAACCTTTGAAGTCAATATTTCCTTCACAAATTATAGCTGCTGATAAACAGTCTTATCAGATAAATGTGTCTTTCCCATGGGATTCCCTTTCCAGTTGTCATTGGAAACAAAAACAAGTGTCATCTTCTTAAGAGTAATAAAAAGCAATAAAGAATCAAATTGTCACATACTACTACTACTACTACTACTACTACTACTACTACTACTACTACTATTAAATCAATTTATACCCTGCCTCTCTTCCCCGATCAAGGGGAACTCGAGGCGGCTTACAAGATAAAAGCACAATATACAACACATAATTAAAACATTATAAAATACTGTATTATTATTATTATTATTATTATTATTATTATTATTATTATTGTTGTTGTTGTTGTTGTTGTTGTTGTTGTATTTGTTGTTGTTGTTATACATGGCAACTCAAGGCAGTTTACAAGGAAACTATGTTGTACTTGTGATCTTATTTCAGCTTTCCTTTGCTTTATAGACCTGCAAAGGTTGTGAATACGACAATTGGGTTGCAAAGTTATTTTCCATCACTCTTGTAATAGTGAATGGTCGCTATATGAGGCAGACCCTAAATAGGATTGCCTCTGGGCCTCAGATAAAGGTAGTCCCCAACACTGCATTTAGTGACTATTCAGAGTTACAACGGCCCAACAGAATTCAGCCGTTTGGCAACTGACTCATATTTATGATGGCTGCAGGGTCCCAGGATCATGTTTTCACCACTTGTGACCTTCTGGCAAGCATAGTCAATGGGGAAACCCGATTCATTTAACAACCACATTACTAACTTAAGAACTGAAGTGATTCACTTAACAACTGTGGCAATAAAGGTCGTAAAATGGAGCAAAGATCACTTAACAACTTGCTCACCTGGCAACAGAAATTTGGAGCTCGATTGTGGTCATAAGTTGTGGACTACCTGTAGGTGATAGCCCAGCTTCTCTGGACCTTTGAGCAGCCCTGTTTAAGGCAGCTTAACGTGACTGTGGAGGTTCCCTCTCTCTCATTGTACAGTTTTGAAACACAAAGGCATCTTTGAAAGGAAGAACGCCAGAGACGGACACAGCTGTCCTTCTGCTGCAGCAATGCCAAAATGGCTGCTACTGCCACAGAGCTTTGTCTTGGGCTACAAAATTGCATCCTTGAAATGGGTTCTGGGGAAGGAAATGCCTCAGTTCTAGCCCTTTAGTCAGTTCACTCTCAAAGACTTAACCTTTCTCCAAGATTAAGTGGGTGTTCAGCATGAGGGCCATCCTGGGCTCGAGTTCACTGGAGATTTTGGAATGCAGACCTTCTCTGCACTGCTATCAGCTGATCAGTACTAGCAAGGAAATAATTGCATGGGTGATTGCATTTTTCAAGGCCATCTATTTGATTGTTGACAGGGTGAGAGTGGCATTAACACAAATACTGTTCCTGCTTCCTTGAGCTTCATGGTCTCACTGGACACAGTATATCATTTCTCATCCCTCCCTTAACCTCTGAAAGTATCCTAACCATCCAGAAGCCCCATTTAATGAGGAAGAAAACCGAATAAAAACCAAGTTATCAGAGGCAGGAGAATACAGCCATTAGGATGATGTAGTTTACACTCTTTCTAGATATTGTTGATCTGACCTCTGGCTCTGACCCATAGCTTTTAAATGATCCATTAGATAACCAAATCCCCTGATAATTAAAGAAAGAGAATAGCATTCCAACGAAGCAAATGAGCAAGTAAAGATCTATTTCGCAATCCGAGGGGCAGGCAGGTTTTACTGTAAGCCTGAATGCACAATTTATAAATATTTTATTAAATCTTTTAAAAACTGTTGCCGTTCCCAAATCCTCTCCTCTGCAGATTCACAACTGCAGCCTTAATGTCAACTGAGCACTTGGATGATCAGGAAATGCAATCAGTCCGTGCTTCACATCTCCACCACTCTCCGATCCCTACTGATTTTCCTTCGTGTGTTACAAATGGTCTGGGTTTTGTCTCCTGCTCCCCTCCCCTTCTAGATTCTAACTGTAAACTTGCATAGAGCAGAGATTTAAAAGGTAGCTTCATAGGATTGCAGAGGTTGTTTATTCTGCCTTTACCTGAAGGGAAATGAGCTGAATGGAAGATGATCCTCACTCAGCAAAAGGGAAGGCAAAGGATAAATCTCTGCCTCCATTATGGTGTTCTCAGATCTCATTAAAAAAATCATGTCAAGTGCTGGGGAGATCAAGGGATTCAGGCAGCTCAAATTAGTATAAAGCTTCACCTCCCTATAAGAATCTGACCAACTGGCTGTTAAGGGAACTGAGAAGGAGATAAGAGAGACATTCAAGGTGGGCTGCACTTATTAGATGTCTTGCAGGAGCTCAGGGACTCTTGACTTATGACACATTTGACCCCATCCCTTGGGCTCAGCCTGGTCACCTCCCACACATCAATTCTTTAGAGAAACTCTAGCAAAATACAGCATTTTCCATTGTGAATTGAGTATATTGATTGGTGGGTAGGACTTTCCCCACTGGTGGGTAAACACTCCCCATGGTCCGCATTGGGGAGGGCGGTAGGACCATTCTTCATTATCCAGTCAGAGCTGAAGAAGCGTGTTAGACAAGAAGCAAAACGTCTTCAAAAGAAAAACCTAGAAAGTCAAAAAAAAATCATCTTGAAAAATCATCTTTGGGACAACCATGACCTGGATGACTGAGAATCTCCTTAGGCACCAAAATTTTGGTTGGGGTGTGTTTCAGAAGACAAACAGATGGAGATTTGGGAGGGAAACCACCATCTTGAAAGAGTGTGGGAGGAGAAGAACAGTTGTATATTGGGTGATTGTGAATGGGAGGGACTTTTGGAAAAGGGCAGGGAGTTACATGGGAGATAGTTTTGGACCAAAAAAGATCTTAGCTTTGGGTGGATCAACCCCAAGAGAGCAGAAAAAAAAACATAGTGTCAGTTTGGAAGCCATGTTTTACTTAGAAGCTTCCATGCTGCCACATTTTAGTGCCTGGGAAATTGGAAGGGGGGATATTATAGTGAGGTGGAATTTTAGACATAACAATGGACTCCAGGGGGCTCCTGTAGTATTCATGCAGTTGATCAATGAGCTACTGCATGAACATCTGTATAATGGAGTTCTGGTTTATTCTTATATTATTCATATTGCTATATTACATTCTTATATTCAGCGAGATGCTAGAGGGACATATTAAACTAGTGTGGCAGGTGCTGAAGATACCCCTAGCTGCTAAACTCTATGCAAAGCTGTCAAGATGCGAATTCCTAGACTACATGAGCTACTGAGTGTCAAATCAGGGGATTGAAGTAGATCCCGGAAAAGTGAAAGCCATGTTAGACAGGCAGCCCCCTTGCACTTGCAAATAATTACAAAGCTTCCTCAGCTTCGCAAATTTCTACAGACAATTCATTCCCACATTTGCAGAAGTAGCCCCCCCACTTAACTGAGTTGCTAAAAACTGAGCCCTTTCCCACTAACCCAAAGTCTACCCAACCACTGGCTTGGACAATGGACTGCAGAAGAGCCTATTCTCCAACATCCAGACTCTAACAAGCCGATGCTACATTTTAGTGCCTGGGAAATTGGGAGGGGGGGGTATTATAGTGAGGTGGAATTTTAGACATAACAACATTTTTCTTCTGAGTCAAAGACATGTCATCCTGCACCTGGCAGGGAGTGGTTGAAGGGATGTCTCCAGTTGGGATGACCAGTGATTGGACCACTGATGGACTGATGGGTGCAGGGGATGGGTTTTTGATTTTCAGTTATGGAAGGAAAACCCGAAACTCTCAGATTCGGGTTTTCCCCAAATGTGCCAATATGACAACTCTAATAAAATGGAACTTTGAGAAAATGTCTGTCTCGGAGTTCATCGAGTTGGAGTTTGTTACTTGGAGCGCTGACACATAGTGGGACATAGCTCAGGATGTCAGTAGTGGCATAGATGTATCAAAAGCACTCCGTTGTACATAAACACAGCCCTGTTTATCTACTCCAGACCTGCCATCTTGATTGAAACGAAGAGCTTAACAACTGTTTTCTGTTGGTGATTTTTGGACCTGCACTCCACTGCCACCTTTCCCCCCACTCAACCTTAGAAGTTTGTGGTAGAGCAGGGGTGTCAAACTCGCATTTTCATGGCATCGTAATGTGATGTATCATGACATTTCCCCTTCACTAAACCGGGCATGGGCGAGGCCAGCAGGTGATGCATCCATCCCGTGGGCTGCAAGTTTGACAGCCCTGTGGTAGAGGATAGAGGAAATAAGATTAGAGTACCAGAGTAGGTTCTTTCCATCCTTTGAGAACATTCACATTGGATACTTGCATAAATCCTTGCACCTTATGAAAGGATCGTACACAAAAGTCCAGCCTCTTTCAAAACAAGCAGAAGGAAGGATATTTTTTGCTTCCTATTTCACAAATACTAAGTCATATCTGTATTGTAACCATAATGTATGAGGTCCATTAGCCCTAGAGTAGGTAGCTTAATAGAGAGTTTTACTTTAAATCTGAGCGGAATTGGATATTAAACAGACATTTGTAGTATGGAATAAATGGTGTGAATACACATTTCCTGCTCTGAAGACCAGCATTCTAGCATGTATTAAACTAATTTCTGTCATTTCCAAAAGTGACCTCACACATTTTCAGATATGTACGCATTTGCATGCACTATTCACACTTGCGTGCATCGGTCAAGTCCCTTATGTTCAGGCAGTTACTAATTAGCAGGATTGTATGGGAAATAAGATCTTCTTTTCCCTTACAGGGCCTGCCAAATGAGAAAGGATGTAATTGGTGGTGTTTTTTTCAGTGCTTGGAAAAGAGAGCAAATAAGTGGATCTAAGATATACTCTTCCAAGACTGTTGCTAATAATGTTTTAGCTCCACATAAAGTAGTCCTTGTTTAGTGACTACAATTGCAAATGACAACTCGCTCAAAAGGCGAAGCGATCGCCAAGACAGCGCTTTTGTTCTTACTGCAGCTTTTCTTTGATTTCCAGACAAAAGTTGCGAAAGGTTGATAAACTTGACGATTAATCACAAAGCTACCTTTTTTCATCAATGTTGTAATTGTGAATGGTCCCTGCATGAGGCGGTTGATAAACCGGGATAAACTGTGTTGGGAGGAAATAATTGAATAATGAACCAGAGCTTCCAGAAAGAAGCTTTTAATGACAAGAAACTAAGATGAGTGACATTCAGCAAGGCTTCTTGGCTGGCTAGAAAGATTGACATTCAAATGTGAGCTTACATACCCTTTCTGAGTTTTGGTCTAAAACTGTTTTTTGGTGAAGTTTAATTCTGTGCTTGGTGATGTTTAATCCTATGTATATTGATGGGATAATTTTCTCTATTCAGCTTTGTTCTCTGTTCCTGAAAAGAAACTGGATTGAGAAATCTGGCTAGTTCCTGTGTCTGCTTGTTCTGGTAATGAGCAAGAATTGGCTGCTGATAGTTATCATTGCGTTTTAACTATTTTAATTCCTCAAAGTGCTCTTGCACCCTGCCTGATTTGTAACTCCAGCTTGCAGGTCTTTTAAATCTAATAATGGGTATTTAGGGCAACTTTTTGCATGCAAAGAAGCTTTTTGTATTTTTGTACAGGTAATCTTGACTTACAACACTTCATTTACATCCCTGTCTGTATTGCTATATTTGCAATGGGCTGGGAGTTGGACTCCAGGAAGTAGTGACTGGGCCAGTCAAGCAGAAAGTGCAGATGATTTGCCCATAAAAATATGTTGGGGGAATGTGGCATTTCTTAGGGTAAACACATACACATTAATGAATTATGTTCTATGTTTGTTTATGTTTTGTATCTAGAAAATAAGTTTTCTATTTACAGAACATGTAATATCCAGCCTGGCCCATACAATACAATCCTATGCATGCCTAATCAAGTACTATCTCATGGAATTTTTCCTTCCCTCCCTCCCTTCTCCTCATTCATTCATTCATTTGTTTGTTCGTTCATTCACTCACTCACTCTTTATTTATTTAGTTCCCTTGTTTCTTTTCTTTAGTGTATTATCTTTTTCAGCTACTGAAGGTCATTTGCATTTCCACTTAATGTCCACATTAGATACATGTGATAGATTTTTTGGAAAAATAGGTTATCTAGCTATAAACTGTACATACTGTTCTCTTGAGTTTGGTATAAAATCAGCTTTCACTTAGAATATACAATGTCAGTTTCATTTTAAAAAAATCTGCTGCCAAATGTTTCATCACTTGCAGAAGCATTGATACTTCTGTCAGTTTACATATATTTGCACCATCTCCTATACAGGAATAAATTCAATATAGGATGTTTGTATTCCTTATGAAGCAGTCCTAAGAGTTATGAAAGTCAGTTCATGGTTCCTCCTGGATGTAATATTTCTAGATCATTCTCAGTCTAAAGACCATATTTTACTATTCGGCACAGACACATTTCCCAAATTCCTTTTATGTCACCTAAGAAGAAACATAAAAGTTCTTTATGAAAAACAAAATGAATAAAATTCTCACCATCATTACATAAACCAAACTCAATAGGGAGAACTATTTCTGTAATGGAAAAGAACAATCTGGCGCTATTAAAGGTGAAAAGTCAATCAAAAAATAATAGCAGACTTAATTCAGTTCCACTGAATTTAGTTAGTTGAATTCACAGAGATTCAGTTTTCAAATGTGTCAGTTTTGGTTTCTTCTGTATGCATTTTCTAAATCAGATCCAGTACTGTAGTGATACTCATGAACTTGGACAGTTTTAAAATGGAATCAAACAAATTCATGGAGGAAAATAATATGAATGCGTTAATCCCATGTCTAGAATAAATATTATTCCCATGTCATGAATAAAATGCGATATGTCTTTTGCCTTTCCATAACTGCTACTAAGAAACAAAACTAAGAAGATAATGTTACATTTCTTCCTACTTTCTATAGACATAATATTGACCAATGAACACAGTTGTTGGCAAGTTCTTCCTATGTAATTTTGGAATAGATTTAGGAACATTTGCAGATAGAAATTTTTACCTATTCTTAGCTCCTATTTTCTCCTAAACAACCCTAAACTAATTAACTTCATAATTCCAGATGTAAAAATATTTATATTCTTATTTAAATAGTATTACAAAGAGCTGCAACTGCTTTATTTAAAATCTTTACAGGATAGGAAAGGTGTAGAGAAGAGTGAGGGTTTCTCACAGATGGATCCACCCACATATACACTTATCTACTCAAATCTCTTTGGAAATGCGTGCTTTATGATCACAGTTTTTCAGAGCTAAAAGAACATGAGTAAGATCAGGGTCCTGTATTCCTTAGTCTGGTTTTGTAGAATTTAGATCTCTGTTCTGTTTATGGCTGATTGGGAATTGTTGCTTGTACATAAATCTAGAAAAATCTGTGCATTTTTGCTTAGCATTATCTATAATTCATTCTAGGACAGCAAATCATGCATAAATATGTATTAAAGCAAAAGCAAACAAATATTGTTTAGCATGATATGTAAGATTCTACCTATCAGTATAAGATTATAGTATGGCAAAGTTATAACTTAATATAATCCCACTGATTCATTTTCAGTTTGCAAGTTTGTGACTTTTATTTTCCAGACATAAATAGGAAAAGAAGGGAATACTCTATTATGTATGTTCAGCACCTTGAATTTTCTATAAAGATAATGAAGACAAGATAAAAAAATTAAAAGATAATTATTAACATTGAATCATTAGCATTTTATTAATGTACTGCAAATTAACCCCCTTTTAGTGACTTATTTTTACTAGGAGTGGTATGTTTGAGCTAATTTCCTAGCATTAAGAAAGGTAGGTAGATGAACACTCCAGTAATCAAGAATAGTCTTTAGGCCTTAAACATTTGGTGACAACAGCATGGAATTATTGAGCCATTTAAAATGAAATGAGGCTAAATCATTCTAGACACTTTACTTTTAAGCTATTTCTTTCCTGTGTTCATATCAAATAAACTCTAAGATGGTTTAAGAAAATTCAATCTGGATCGGAATGCTTTGGCAGCTGTCTGCCAGGTGTTCAGTCCAGATTGCCAGCTACCGTGCTTTCTCCATTGGACAATTCCCATGCTGCTTGACTTTCTAACATACTGTGCCAGGAAATGAATGGCCAACTCCTTTCCTTTCTGTAGGGAGGTCTTACTCAATATATATTCTTACATGTATTTGGGTGCATGCATGTAGTATGCATATAAAGTTAAATGAGATATGCAAAAGTTAAAGCATCAGCCTGCATATATATGCAAATGTGATGACTAGTTTAAAAATTCCTTTCTTGCATTTTCCCAGGTGTGGCTTCATAATGTGATACAATATGTCATATATGTCACATTATATCATACAATATCATATGATAAGGCTATCTCAATAGTGCAATGGTAATAACATTTGCTTGATCTATTAGAGAATGTTACTGGTTTGAACCTAGAAAAATGTTTTTAAGCATTAATTTTCTTTCCAGGAATGGCCCATTTTACTGCTTCTTTTAAACCAGTTCACCAGTGCACACTTAGATTTATTTATTTATTTATTTATTTATTTATTTATTTATTTATTTATTTATTTATTTATTTATTTATTTATTTATTTAAATTTATACCCCACCTCTCTTCCCCGATCAAGAGGAACTCTTGGCTTAGCTTTGGCTAACTCTGTGCTCTACAAATGATCGTGCAGGGCAGTCTTTATTTCTTATTGTTTGTTCCAAGTCCTGATTTATTTCCATAAAGAAAAAAAAAACTGCTTAGAATTTAAAGATTCTAAATTTAAAGAATTTAAAGTAAAAAAGCTTCCCTAAATCTTTATGGGATGCTCACTTTCCCTATTGTTCCAGCTTCATATTGGAACGAAACATTACCAATCAGCATTACAAAACATGTGATGCCTATTTTCTTGGGGAAGATTGAGCAAAATTTGCAGAAGACTGAGTACCTCATATAACCCATTTCTGGGATATGAATGCCTATACCCTGACTTGATAGAGACTTAGAGAAATTGCTGCCTAGGCAAAAGGCCTGAAACAAAACAAGATTATGTTTGAAAGCAGCTTAGGCAGATACTTCCATAAGTCACTGAACTTTAAGAGGGACAAGGTACAGCACAACCAAATTCTGTTATTATAGCCCTTCTCAAAAAAGATAGTTTTGTCTTCCTGAGGATTTCCTGGTCTGGTCTTCTTAGTGGGACTGAAATAAATCTTGGCTGCTGTAACTCCTCCTCTTCCTCCTCCTCCTTACAGCTCATACCTTCACCTAGGTCAGGGGTGTCAAACTGGATTTCATTGTGGGCCGGATCAGTATTGTAGGTCTCCTTCATGGGACAGTGGGGGGAAGGGCGGGGAGATGGGGAAGATGGGATGGATGCCTCCTGAAGCACCCTGCCAGGCAAAACAGGGCACGGGGGTGAAAACAGGCTACATGGAGGCCTCACAGAGCCTCTGCGCGGCCTGTTTTTGGCTGGCATAGGGCTGCTGGAGACCGGGATGGCCAAAATGGGCTGCACAGAGCCTGCGCACCCCTCATGGCCCATTTTGGTTGGCAGAGGCACCCTGGCTGGTCCTTTGATATTTTCAGGTCTGCCCCATGGGCCAATTTACCGTATATACTCGAGTATAAGCCGACCCGAATATAAGCCGAGGTACCTAACTTCACCTATGAAAACTGGAA
>JANHGC010002054.1:107586-118360 GCA_027560395.1 Boaedon fuliginosus | reverse complement strand
AACAAAATAAAAATCTGTATTTCCTATCAATTTTATAAATGTTCTATAGGTGAAACAGGATGATTTGAAATGTTCTGCAATCTCACCCTCATCTTAGACACGAGTCGATAAGTTTTTCCAGGTAAAATTAGGTACCTCGGCTTATATTCGGGTCGGCTTATACTCGAGTATATACGGTAAGTCTTTTATCTATCATGGAATAAACTAATCAAAGGAACCTTCTTCATCTTGCATTTACTGTTGTACTGCTCCAAACATGTTTAGCCTAGCCTCTTTAGAAAGGCTCTACTCTGATGGAGACATAGGGCATATGAAACTGGGATATTATGATTACATTTTCATTTTTAACATCAAACTTTGTCTTAAAGGCACACTTCCATTGAAATGTAGCTTATAAATTCATTACAAAAATACATTATAATTTTCAATAAAATGTATGTGAATATAAAATATACTACCTATCTATTAGTTACTCCTCAAAAACTGGAGATTCTTAAGTGATACTCCTAATATTTAGAATGAAAGAATCCTCCAGAAATTTTTTTTGGTACCATAAATCCTAGATGTTTTTCATTTCCCACAATGAAAAACATCCAGGAATCTTTTCTGCATTATTGTACTAAAGTTTAATTGCAGTTGGTGCTTAATTAAAATTTGTGATATGGTTTAATATTGCAGAAGACTTGGTAAGAGGACCATTATTGTGCTTCTTGTAGAGAGACACATTGGAATTGAGTAAAGTAAAATATTTTAGGCAACAGATGTGTTCTTCCAAGCAAAGATTTGGGGTTTTCTATTGGATTGTGTGTCTGGTTTGTACCAGACAATGAGGCAGGCAGCAAGTCCCAGAATGGCATGTACATTGCTTTTCTGTCATATATGTCTGATAGCCATTGATCAGCACTGTAAGTCACGGGGAGAAATCAAGTCTCTAGAATATCTTTGGTGTATTTTACAATCTACTTTACAAGTGTTGGGTTAAAATAGATATTGAACTTATAGAAGCCGCCAGCCTACATTCCCTTCTGCCTCATTAGCAGGATCACTTGCATGAATGTTCAAGTGGAATTGGATGGCTTGCCAAAGCAAGTCTTTAAAAATTTTCAGCTGTTTCAGGAACAGTATAATAACTGTTGGGAAGGATGGTTGGAAAATACTAGTAAGTAGGCAAATTTAAGGAGAATGTCTTAATAAGATATGTATGCTGCTAGTGAAAAATGATGGAGTGTTATTGAGCAAAGGCAGATACATTCCTTTTTTAATTGTTATCATAAGTTTTTATTTCAATCCCAAAGGAAAGTGGGATTGCAGAAGAATACCATAACACTCTTTGACACTATTACAAAAATAAAAGCATTGTTTTATCCAAAGCTATAAGGAGACATTAACAAATGGGAGTAAGACTTCTGGCCCCATTATGAAGTGGGGGGCAGTGATCCACTGTTGCCCATTTGCTCTTCAGCAAAGCTGCTGCTGTGTACAACAATGGAAAATTTTAGCATCTCAGCTAGTGGCACTCATACAAGGGAAGATAATTAGGATGCTGCTGATAATTTTAGCCTGGTGACAATTTTAATTCCTTATTGAGAGACTCCCTTTGGACACTTTGAAAATAAGCATCATTTAGTTATAGAAAATAGTTCCTGGGTGTAAGTCTCATCAACTGAAGTCTGACTGTAAAGGAGAGAGGGAGGAAGGGAAAGAAATAAGTTGTAATGCATATGATCAGTCCTGAAGAGTTTCAATATGCTCATGTCAGCCCAAAATTGACACTGATTCTCTTTCCTGTTTCTCTGCCACTCATTTATGTTCTTGAATAGTCTTTTGAAGACTTACTAAGCAGTCATTTGATATTTTCCTCTATTTGAGAGGTTTTGGACTTTGACCCTGAGATCCTATTGAAAGTGTACCAACAACTGAAATGGTCTGAAATGTACTTTGTGTTTATGAAGAAGAGTTGAAGAAAAGGAGGAAGAATATTGGAGTAAGGAGGCTAAGCAACAAAACAGCCTGAACAAAGAAAATGTTGATATCCTATGACACAAAAAGTGCAAGGAAATAAAAGGTGGCATACAAATGTTAGTAATGGATAGATCACTCAGATTTTAGTTCCAGAAACTTAAAATCAGGCCAAAATTATAGGACTACATTACAGTGCAAAAGTTTGTTTCTTGCAGTGGGATCCTGGGATCCTTGCAAGTAAGAAATTGAGACATTCCCTTCTCCCATTGTTTGCTTGCAACTGGTATGGGAAGATATGCTGTCCCCAACCTGTAGTTAACATTGAGTTTTCAGAGCGATCATCATTGACATACTTGCTCTGTATATATTTATCCAATCTCTTTTCAAAGCTATCCAGGTTAGTTCTCATCACCTCATATGTGATGCATGTAGAATATGTGATGCATGTAGAAGTGAATTTGGAGGGGGGGAGTCTATTTTAATTCTTTTTTCAATCATCTTTATTGGACAGAGAGAGCTAATACAGTGAAGTGATTAAGATGCTGCATTAGAAAGAGGGAGACCCAGGTTATAGTCTTTGGCTAACCACAGATGGTCATTGAATGGCTTAAGGCAAATCATTGTCTTTCAAGCTACTCAGGATTGTTGCAGGAAAGAAGAGGAGGATGGAATGCTATGCATGAACAGAAGACATGATGTAAATCAAATAAATAAATACACAGGGTTGCCCCCTTTATTCTGTTTTGAGAAACAAACTCCCCTTTGACTTCCTCTATTCTATGCACACTTTATATACCTCAATCATGTCTCCTCTCAGCCATCTTTTTCCACACTAATGTCCAAATATACTAGCCTTCTGCCATGGGGAAAATGTCCCTTGAGCATTCTGGTTGCCTTTTTTTCCATTTCCCCTAGTTCTTTTATGTTCTTTCCAAGCAGGGCATTCAGAACTAGAGATAGTATTCCAGATGCAAGCATGTGTAGATATAGTATAGATTTGGTTAAGGGCTTTATATTATTGGGATTTTTACTTTTAATACTTTTCCTAATCAAGTCTGGCTTGCAATTTGCCAATTTTCACATCTACCAAACACAAAGTTGACAGCTTCACCATGCCCGCAATATCATTTTTCTGGTGGGTTACACACAGGTCAGCTTGATAAGTACTGTGTCTAATCTAGACTAAAAAGTTAGACTTTTTTTTTTACACAAAATGCTTTACTTTACCTAGTTAAATTGAACTACATTTGCCATTCAATTGACCGTTTATCCAATTTAAAGAGGCCCTTTGGTAGTTCTTCACATCACTTTTGGTTTTTATTATCCTGAATAGTTCAGAATTACCTACAAAGTCAAGATTACTTATGGACAAATTAAAACGGCAAGTTAAGGGACTCCAGTTCTTAATGTCTTCCTCTGAAGAAAATTGCTCATGTATTTCAGCTTTTTGTAAGGGTTGAAACTGGTATGGAGAGTTTATTAGGTTTAGATAGAACTCTTATGAAAACCCAACCCAACTTTCTCCTAAAGCAAAATGTATTTTGGCCCAGGGAGAATGGAAGAAGAAGCTGAGAGGTTAAATTCTGGAGCACACATATAAAAAGTTCTGAATTATTTCCTTTACTATGGCTAACCAACATGAGGAGCTTAGTGTAATTGGCTTTAAGGGTCTTCTGCTAAGATTAGTTAAATTCTGAATAAGACGTCTACTGAACATTGATTAACTACTTAATTCTGATGTGAACCTTGATGCTCCCATGTTCTGTTTTCTAAAAACTTAGCAAGCTATAAGTAATCTGGACAATTCTATTTTCTAATTATCAAAATAGAAAATTGTAAAGAAAGATGTAAAATATTAATTACACCGATGGCCACCCAGGAATGCTTAGTTTACCAATGTTTTCTGTTAACTTGAACTTTCCTAATCACTATGATGTCAAAATTATGAAATGTGCATCCCAGTGTCTCAGTGCAAGGTCTGCCCTTTCATACTTGTGCTGCATGGGCAATTATATAAGGCATGGAGTGGCATTACAACATTGTAGCACACATTATATTATTGGCCCTTTGTTTCCCTGTGCAAACATCTGTGTCTTTGGGGAATCTGTACAAAGGAGTAAAATTGGGGGCTCCCATTGTCCAACAATATTTTTATTAACTAGAAGACTATTCTTGCAAGGTGTGTGTATAAAAGAGAAGAGTATCTCCAGGGCTGTATAAATATTGCCTTTTTATATTTGCATTTACAGAGGGAAAAGCATTTTCCAGGTGTTGTATAATTAGGAGAATAAATTGAATACTGTTTTACATAAGCTTATATTTACAAAAACTCTCATGCAGGCACTGTGTAAGTAGCATAATGAACGGGGAACAGTTTTCCACAGGACTATGTTCCTCAAAGGTGTTCTCAAAGCTCTATGCAACAGTGGAACACAATGAATATGGCACTATGGCAATGAAGGAGTCACTCTGTCATTCTCTGAGATGCTGGCTTTCTTTTTGCAGGGAATTTTTCATGGAGGATATTCAAATGGCAAAAAATCCCAACAGGGGCCCATTTAACTGATTTCATGCTGGTGATTTTCTGACCGAAGTTTGTAAAACAGACACAGCAAAATATAATGAGGAAAACTGCATCTCCACTTTGAGATCAACCCAGAGGAAAGCAAAAGAAGAAGAAAAAAGAAGGTATAAAAGAGAGCTGGACAGATCTGTTGTAACAACAAAACTGCAACAAAAATGTCCCCTGGGATTTAATCTCCTGTTGTAGGAGCAGAAATGAATCAATCAGAGAATGGGAAAGTTACCTAGGGACTGTGGAAGGCTGCTAACAAGCACAGGTAAGAAAGCAGGCTGACTGTTGAACTTTTGCAGTGCCAGTTCCGCTAATTGCATCTTCTGTAAATGCTGAACAATGCATTTTTTTTTTTTAAAAAAGTCCTTTGGGTGCAGGAATTTTAAACTGTTTTATTTCTCCCCAAATGAAATATGCATGTTCTTTGTTCCCATCTTGCTCCTGTGGCAGCAGCAAGACAATGTAATCTATGCCTTGGAAATGAGGAGTGTAATTAACACCTCTCCTTAGTCTCAGACACAAAAGGGATAGCTAAAATGAACAGCATTCAGAACAGAGCTAAGCACATCTCTCTGGCAATTAGAGCTTTATTAGAGCTCTGTGTTCATGATTCTCACCCATGCGGCCTCTTAAACTAATGCACACAGGCATCACGTGAACGCTAATAACTCTTCCTTAAGAGGGTCTCCCAGCCATGCATCTGCCACTGACTGGGAGGGCTTTCTGAAGCAGGAAAGATCTTATATTGCTGTCCAGAGCCCCAGGCCAGGAGAAAGCAGCTGCTACTTTGTCCGAGGTACAGCCTCTGGTCAGCTAAATTTTTAGAGGCTGTTGAGTATGTAAGACCATTGGATGATGCTCAACAGAGTAGTGCTGGACTAAGTATAATCTAAACTATAACACAGCTAAAAGAGATCTGACACAAGATTTTTTATGTTTTATTTTGGCAGGAGATGCAACCAGATGCTCACACTCAGTATTAACGGATTGATGTGACAAAAAGATGCAGTTGATATTGCATTCACTGTGATTATTCCTAATTAATCTGCTGATGAAGAATATCTTGATCTGCTTCAAAGTTTCTTTTCATGTCAGTTTTATGACAAAATTTGAATTGATGGCATGGCATAGATTCTTCCTCCAGTGGCAACTTTTTCTACCATTACAAAATGAGGAGCACAGGGCAGTGTTTTTCTTTATTAAACCATGAGCCAAACACTTTTCTGTATTTTTCTTGGAAGGGACAGATCTGACCAAATATACTTTGGACATATCTAGGGTAGAGTGTTCTAACAGGCAATAGCTTAACTCTAAGCATTTGAATAGCTCTTTATTTCTAAATAAAGCCTGTCCGTTGTAGCCTGTCCTTTGCAATGTTCCATTGTTTTGAGTGCAAATAATGTATTTAAAGTATGCCTGAGTCATCGTCTATGAGTTGGGCAGCCATATAAATTTGTTTAATAAAGAAATAAATAAACAAATAAATATGGCCCAGGGCTTTCACCAGTGCATCAATTGTAGAATGACTTCTTTTGTCTTTCCAGTAAATGGTCAGAGTTTTATTTTATCATTGGACCAGTCATAAATATATATGAGGTTTTATTCTCTATATTTGAATGTTTTGGTTTTCATAGGCATTGTAGAAAAAGTGTTTTGCTAGTCTATGTTGGCAAAAAATAAAAAGGAATCTGGTAATATTCCTTCCGAATTTTTATTTTTTGATGTCTTTTGGGTTGTAAAATAAAATAAATATTTCATTATATTTATTTCGTTATATTTATATTTTTTTATTGTTTTTATTACACTTAAAAAGGACAAACATGCAGTATCATAGAAAAGCATTATCTTAGTGCATCCAAGTAATCTGAACTAGCCTTACTAATTGTGATTTATTTATACAAAGAATGCATCAAATTAAAACAGGACAAGTATCTTTAGTTTGTTGTAAAGTAGAATAGGTGAAATCTGATTGTCCTGTTAGTGTAGGACAGTAATAGTGAACCTTTTTGTTGCCATGTGCCAAAAGTGTGTGTGCACACTTGCACCTGCACCCATGCACCCCCCTGTGCATGCATGTGCTCTTCCTGTGCTTCCCCTGCCTCCATGCATGTGTGTGTGACCCTCATGTGACCCCGCTGCCCCGTGCATGTGTGCCCTCCCAGGGGTGGGTTTCTGGATGCAAAAAACAGCTGAGGCATGGCAGAGTTGCGCCAATCAGCTGAGCTTCAAATGCCAAACCATTTGTTAAATTTAGCTGCTGGCTTGGGCGAACTGGTAGCTAAATTTAACAACCAGTTCACCCAAACCGGCAGCTAAATTTAACAAACAGTTTTTCAATTCTGCCACACTTCAGCTTTTGGGCCTAGAAACCCGCACACGTGTGTGCAGGGGGTGGGGGAGCTTGTGGATCATGCATGCATGCACAGTGGAGCCTAGATGGGCGACAGTCATGTGCCAGCCGACATGACTCTGTGTGCCACTTTGGGCATGCATGACATAGATTCGCCATCAAGGGTGTAGGACATGCCTTGATCACTTCCTGTTTGGATTACTGCAACGCACTCTACATGGGGCTGCCTGTCATTTACATTGGAAAATACAGATAAAGGTGAACACTGACATCCTAAATCAGTTTTTTTTAAGCAGCAGCTTTTATGAGCTTCTGGGCATAATCTCAGGATTAGTGATGCAATTCCCAAGGTTTCTAGTCTTGGTTAACTTCAGCCTCCATGACATTTTTTGTACTCGAAGAACCTGAGGAAATAGGTTATTTGTAGTTTGAACCCTATTATCTGTGTCTTGATTCCTGAGCTTCCTTTAGGTAGCTAGGAAGAGTATGAATGTTATTCCATTATTGTCTTATTCTGAATGACTGGATTAGGAGGCCATCAAAAATTCTTTTGAAAGTAGATTGTTATACCATGGCTGGGCACCTTGTCGCTGCTGGGGGGGGGGTCAACAGCTGATTGCCTTATGCAGGAGGCAAGTTGTGGGCACTGGTGAGTGCTCGGCCAGGTGTTCCATCCCCTTTGCAATGGCCAGGCAAGGTGAGGGAGTGTCTTAGTCGATGGGAGAGGAGCCTCGCACACTTCCAGTCTCAGTTCTCTTCTCCCTTGTTCCTTCCTCTGTGTGTGTGTGTATGTGTGTGTGAGAGAGAGAGGAAAGGCGAACTGCAGGCAGGATGAGGTGAGGGAGTCTCTTGGTCAGCGGGAGAGGAGCCTTGTGTTTGCTGCTTCCACCCTCAGTTCTCTTCTCCCTCCTTCCTCGTGTGTGTGTGTCTGTGTGTCTGTGTGAGGAAAGGTGAGCTCATGAGGAAAGGCAAACGGGAACCGTTGGGGCTGTGCTGCACATGCGCAGTGCCAATTTTTTTCTGCGATTTTGGTGTTGTTGGGGGGGGTCCCTTTGGCCCGCTTTTTTTGGGGCAAAAACAGGGCAAAAAAAATCTCTGAATGCCCCAGTGCTGATTTTGCAAACCTAAGGAACATATGTGTGAAATTTGGGCAAGATTAGTCCAGGGGTTTGGGTTTGTATAGAGCACATACAAACCCACACCTCTCTTATATATATATAGATGTATATGTATTGTATTTCTATAAATATTTGAACTATTATAAACACATGGAATGTCTTGTGTGATATTTGCACTGGTCAATATCTCTCTTTTCAATCTTATTATTGATATGGCATATTTGTTTTTTCTATACTATTTTTATTCTCTGGGGAATAAATGCATTGAGAATTCAAAACATAATCCAACCAGTGGCAGAATTCTGAATTAAGAAGTTAGTAGCCCAATGCATGTTTATAGGATATTATTATCAAGTTATCATAGGCACGCCTGATTCAATAATGAAAGAAATATGTACAGAATCAATAATTCATGCACACAATCTTATCGATAGATCGCACATTGCATTATAGATCTGAAAATCTATAAACTGTATATTAGTAAGGAATAAAATGTGGAAAGTCTGTTATTCTGTTTGAAAAAAAATGTTCTTAATCTCAAATTAAAGATATCTTCTTGCAGATTGCATTTAACGAGGCATCTTTTTTGTGTGATGTGAACATACTTACCAGTAAAATACAATACTAAAATTATATTGCCAAAACTATTAGTACAATCATTTAAGACTTTTTTTTTCACAGTGTATTATTAATGCACAAATGTGTTGGGGCTTAAAGTGGAATGACCATCTGTAACAGTTGCAGGTGGCAAGCTGGTGTGACCATTTTAGCTATTTTCAGAGTGATGAGATACACAACCAGATGCTCTCATCAATTCTGTTAGTGAATGCATTTTATTATAAGAACAAAACAATTTCTTTTCTTCCCTTAGTACATTTTAATCCTGTTACCTATGACACAATAGCACAGGATTCTTTGTGTCTGCTCCACAACTGATGTAAAGTTCCCAGCTGCTTTCTCACTTCCAACAACCTCACACTGAGATTGTGTTTTAAACCTATAAGCATATCTTATATAATGAAAGCAAATAATGAGTTCTAACCAGCAGTCCCACAAAGAGTATTGGCCAGAGATAAGCATTTTCTGTGGTAATTCTCTGACTTTAGGATGCAGCTATCATACAGATTTCTTTTTTGTTAAATAGAAACATTTTTTTTTGAGAAATCCGTTTGAGCTTTGCATTTTTCCAATGGCTAGGTCTTGCTACAGACTTAGAAGAATGTGGCAAGTGGACATCTTGCCTTGTGTAATGAATATGCATGCACACACATGGAAAATAGTTGCTCAAGCCTAGAAAACGAGTCCAGAGTCCGGGGGAAGCCATTTTTGTCCTCCCAGAAGCTCAAGAAAACCCTCCAGAACATGGGGAGGGTGAAAAATGGGCTTACCGAAAATACCAGAAGTCTGGAAACAGGATTGTTTCTGGCTTCTGGGGGGCCTCTGGACACCAGGGGAGGCCATATTAGCCCTCCCAGAGGCTCGAGGAAATCCTCCAAAGCCCTGGGGAGGGAGAAAATGCCCCCCACCGCTGCGGTGTAGGAGGCCGACTAGGCCATGCCCACCATGGCAATGCCCCACCCAACAACGGGCAGAGAACCCGTTGCTACAATTTTTGGAGCCCACCCCAGAACATATACCTATGTATCTGCATATGACAATGGGATAAATTCGAAAGGACAAAGCTTGCATTCTGACAAACACTCATGCTGGATCTTTATGGTTAGTTACAGTCACTTCTGCATTCATAGCCCTCTCTTGAAGACTATATACAGTTTAGAAAATAGTAACTTTGAGAAGCTGCATGCTTTTTCTGTAAAACAATTTAGTTTTTCCTCTTTAAAAGGTTCTTCCTTGTCTGCTTATTTTCTGCCCATTTTATCAGTGGGGGATTTATATTTCTGCTGTTGCTAGAAGTATTACGATGTACAGCCAATTAAGGGCAAGGCAATTTGATAATGGTAAAAATCATAAAGTAACAACTCTAATAAATTGCTTCCCACCTGGAGTTTAGGGTGTCTACAGAACCTTAATATTCAGGAATTCAGGAGTTTATGAATTGCTTGAACAATGCCATAGCTAGGGGAAGAGCAGAGAAATTTGTGGCTTTCATTAAATCCAGATATATACAACATGAGGAATACAGCATATTTTTTCCAGATAATGTTTTGCTTATATACTGTATTACTAGCTGATTACCCAGCTTTGCCTGGGTTTCCTTCCCAGTCCCCGGCCTCACCGTTCTTGATGTAGGTGTGCGTGCCAGATCTCTTTCCGTGGTCCCAGCCGGATGGGGTGTCGATCTCAGGGGGATCCACCCAAACTCAGCTGATTGTGGAGGGGTTGCTTTTTCTCTCTCCTCCACGCCCAAGCAAAGGAACTGAAGGGAGGCCTGCAGCACTCTCTTCATGTGGAAAGTCCCCCTGTCTTCCCAGGATGACCCTCGACCTACTCAGCCACCGCTTATGGACAAAGCCAGCCATTCTTGGCTGCCAGCCCAGGTGGAGGAGGCCCTGCCTTTCCCCAGGGAAAGAGTTGCCACGGCCTCCCCAGGACGCATGGGCGGAGCAGTGAGGTGTGCCAGGAGGAGAAACCCCTGTTCCTTTGCCAGGCCAGCTAGGAGCCCCTTCCATGGCTGGCACAAAGAGGCAGTGGCAGCAGTGGGTCAATGACCCAGAGATTTTAACAGATATCCACGTGAAGCCTTTGAGGGTCATCCCTGGCTGCTAGTCTGGGCAGAGGAGGCCCTGCCTTTCCCCAGGGAAAGAGGCC
>JANHGC010002054.1:15187-25250 GCA_027560395.1 Boaedon fuliginosus | reverse complement strand
TGGGAGTATGTATTATCCTAGTAGGGGCTACATTTATAAATGGGAGAAAGGGTGGGGAATTTAAGAAGGGGGAGGATTTATAAAATTAAAAGAATAGATGAATTATGGTTTTTAATGCTTAATGATAAAATTTAGACATTTTTATAGATTGATATTAATTAAGATTGTAAAAATTATGTGAAACATATTAAGATTTGTAACCCATGACACCACAAATGGACAAACAATGCATATTTTAAATATTTTTTTCTTTTGTTGGAAAATAATAAAAAAAATTGGAACAAGAAAAAAAGAGGATAAAGGAGTGTTGAAGGAAGCAATTTTGTATGTGTAAAACATGGGAATCTAATTGGTGCAAGGAGTAGTGAAGCAAGTCTTGTAACTTCAGCAGAACTTTTTCTCCAAGGAATTCATGAAGGAGGAAAGAATAGCAGCGCTTAACAGGAGTTAGGTCCATGTTATCTGGCAGATAATCAGAGAAGCAAATGACAGTGAGAAAATGCATCTATGGTAGCAATCTCCCTGGCAAAATGCAGAGTGACAGATTAAAAGGGAACATATAGAAAATTCCTAACTTTATCTAAAGTATCTTATCACCCCTTGTAGTCCATAGGTTGTGAATTGTTGAAGAATCAATACAACTGAGGTTGCTGAACCCTCCCAGTAGGAAGACTGTGGCTTATGCAACACTCTTATAGCATAAAATTGATCAAGTACTGTATTGTAAGCATCTCCTTTCCTCTTCCTTTCCTGTCATTAAAAAGATGGTTTCTGTGAGAAGAGGTGAATAACTGCAGCAAACAGCCTTCCATATACACATGAGTGTATATACACACTATGATGTAGAGTGGATCTACATCAGGTAGTCACACTGGACTTACATATGTTGCTTTGTCATGACATCATGGTGTACCTGGAAGAAGGGAGAAGTTGCACAGTAAAGTGTATGTATTTAGTACAATAAGCAAAGGTATCACCCAGTGGTCATGTGTATCATACAAATCAATTTTTCTGTATGCAAATGTAATAATAATTTCAATGATGTAAAATAGTGCTACAATACATTTGAGGAAAAGTACGATGAAAGTAGTAGCATGACTGGCAGTTCAGTTTCTTTTCCAGGTACTAAACATTTATTGGAAACCTTATGATCCTTGTTCATCTCTTGTATTTTCTTTTATCTTTAAGCTAGATGTGGACTAGATGTCTCTAACGTTATTTTCAGATACTTTTCGGTAGCACACAGCTGCTGCTTGACAATATTGTAGGAATCTCATTGGTTTTCATTCTCCTTCCAAGCACAGCTCAGGGTGTAAGTAGGTAAATTTAAAGCAGTAAATGTGTCTGGATATTTAACTAAGCAACCTGTTCAAATATTTCCTCCTACATCAATTTAATAAATGAAATTGACCACCTGCTGGAAAGCAGCTTAGGTGGATGCAGAAGAGATTCTTCTCTATCATGTCATCAAATTTGTGGAGCACCTGTTTTTGGGAAGCCATTTAATTCATTTTTCCCAGGCATTTTCATGTGGACTGTCTTTTTTCCTGATTTATTAGTTTTTAATTATATTGTCATTTTAAAACAATTGATTGTTTTATTGCAATAATACCTCTGCCATTTGAAAATAATATTTCTAATGTTACTCTGTACCACTCCAGTTGCGCAGAGACCAGCAAGATGGGTGCTGTCTTCTTATGATGTCTTTCAGTAAAGAAGACAGATATCCTTCTTGAAGCTACTCTGGCAGTTATTGTCATAGTATTTTACAGTTATATGCTACTTTTCTACTAATTACTAAGGTGTGGTAGAATTAAGAAAAGCTTAATTGGAGCAAAGTTTAAGAATGTCATCAAAAGTAGTAGCTTTGATAACAGATAGAGAATGTGAGTCAAAATAGGAGAAGGAAGAAGGAATGGGGTAGGAAATTAAGAAGTGCCACTGAACCTTCCTTCAGTGAAAGAAAAAAAGGGGGCAAAGGAGTTTCATTCATTGTTATCTTGCTTATTTCAATACCTGATCCAAGTAATTCAGGGTCCGACACATGTGGGGGGACACACACTCGATCTAGCTTTTATCTTGGAGTATTGGCGCCGTGATCTGGTAATGGGGGATATAGTTATAGAACCCTTGTCATGGTCAGATCACTCCCTTATTCAATTGGATTTCCTGATGCCCACCCCACCCTGCAGGGAGGCAGGACCGACTAGGTGGTTCCGCTCCAGGCGACTAATGGACCCGATTGGGTTTCAGAGGGAGCTTGGGGAGATTCCTGATTCCGACCCACAACTCGGCCGAGTCCCTGGTGGCGGCGTGGAACAATGCAGCCGCTGGGGCCCTGGATCGGGTTGTGCCTTTGCAACCTCTCACTGTGCGCAGACTCCAGAAGTCTCCTTGGTTCACTGAGGAGCTTTGGGGGATGAAGCATCAGAGGAGATGTCTAGAGCGCTGCTGGAAGAAGGGGAAATCCAAATCTGTCCAAACACTATTAGGAGCTCATATTGAGACCTATTAAGTGGTGATAAAAGCGGCAAAGCCTTCTTACTATGCTGCTCTTATTGTGTCCACAGACTGTCACCCAGCCACCCTGTTAAGGGTGACTTATGCCCTTCTGAGACCAGCAGAGGCCAAGGAGTCCTAGCAGGGTAGAGCTGAGGAATTTGTCCAGTTCTTGTCAGACAAAATCTACGACATGGGGTAGGGTATCATCAGTACGGTGATGATACCCAGTTATACATCTCTGCCCCTGATCGAATTAGCAATGCCACTGAAGTGATGTCCCGGTGTCTGGAGGATGTAAAGGTCTGGATGGGGACAAATAGGCTCAGACTCAACCCTGACAAGACCGAGTGGCTGTGGATATTTCCCCTGCGGAGTCCAGTTGATGAACCATCTCTTATGCTGGGGGAAGACAAATTGCTCCCCTCAGATCGGGTGCGCAATTTGGGGGTACTCCTGGATCCACAGCTTCAATTGGATTACCATCTTTCAGCTGTGGCCAGGGGTGCCTTTGCGCAGGTTCACCTGCTGCGCCAATTGCGCCCCTTCCTGGACCAGGAGGCTCCTCTTACAGTCACTCATGCCCTTGTCACCTCTCACTTGGACTACTGTAATGTGCTCTACATGGGGCTGCCCTTGAAGAGCACTCTGAGACTTCAACTGGTTCAGAATGCAGCCGTGCGAGTGATTGTGGGTGCACCTTGGTACACCCATGTAACACCTATCCTCCCTGAGGTGCATTGGCTTCCAGTGGTATTCCAGGTGCAATTCAAGGTGCTAGCAACAACTTTTAAAGCCCTACATGGCTTAGGAGCAGGGTACCGTGCTCTACATGGGGCTGCCCTTGAAGTGCACTCGGAGACTTCAACTGGTCCAGAATGCGGCCACGCGAGTGATTAAGGGTGTACTTTGGTGCACCCATATAACACCTGTCCTCTGCGAGCTGCACTGGCTCCCAGTGGTCTTCCGGGTACAATTCAAGGTGCTAGTAACAACTTTTACAGCCCTTCTTGGTTTAGGAGCAGGATACCTTTGAGACTGCCTTCTGCCACCTCTTGCCTCCCAGAGCCCAGTTAGGTCCCACAGAGTTGGTCTGCTACGGGTCCCGTTAGCTAAACAATGTCGGCTGGCAGGCCCCTATGCTAAGGACTTCTCTGTGGTGGCGCCGACCCTTTGGAACCAGCTACCCATAGAGATCAGAACCATCCCCACCTTGTTGGCCTTCTGCAGAGCCATTAAGACCTGGCTCTGTCTGCGGGTCTGGAATTGATGTGCCCCTCCCATTGGAAGAATTTGATTGTATGTGATTATGTGATAATTTTTAATGTATTCTATTGTATTTTAACCATTGTTGTTAGCCGCCTCAAGTTCCCCTTGACCAGGGAAGAGAAATCTAATAAATCTAATTAATTAAATAAATAAAATATGTTATGTATGTTAATACATAATAATTAAAATGTCAATACATTTTAGAAAAAATAAATAGTTAAGGAGAGTAATCCAATGTGAACCATGGAATCTGTAATCTCATGAACAGCATTGCCTCTATCAAACTTGGGGCACAGTAAAAATATTTTATATAAACAAAACTCTGTGATTTTTTAATCAAAATTAACTGCCTTGATTTAATTAATTGTCCAGAGTTATTGAGTCAAGCACCATACAAGTTTAATAAATACAGCTAATACATGGTTAACTTCTGGAAGATATTTATGCCACATGCATGCATAGACATGGCATATATGTTCTACTCATTTGTGGAGAGGAGCAACTTTTGCAGTACATTCACTTTATTACAAAACTTTAAATCCTGATCCATTTTGACGAAAACTCACTATTATAGGGAACAGTGTCGAGTTTCTTTTTCCTCAATATGCAATTGCAACTACTCTCCTAAGCAATCTTTTTCCTTAAAATGTGACCAGATTGATTTTCTGCAATAAACTATGTATCACATGCTTTCTTTTTTCAATTGGTGTTGATGACATGCAGTAGGCCAGGAGTTGATATTGTACAGGATTTATATATTTGCTTATATCTATTCCAGCTTTTTTAAATTCAAGTTGTCTTCCTTCCAAGTAAATACCATGAATTTTAAAATAATACTTTCCCAGGTATTATTTCTCCAGTGACTAATTTTTTTGTAGCTTCAGTGATGAAAGACGAACACAACAATCCTTGTAAATTACTTCTCTTGTTTGATATGAGAGAAGAAAAAACTAGAGAACTGTAGATGGAAAGCAAGTATGATTCTAAGAGCTCATCTGTTTACAATGATGAAAATATATATTAAGGTTTTAAAAAAATGAATGAGATTCAGCAGATCTGTGACCATTTTTATAAAGATTTGAGGGACTACATTTCACTCAGTTATTATTGCAGTACATTGGTATGCACTGTCTGCTTTTCCTTTCACACACAGATACCCACATCCCCCTTCCTGGAATAATGGTACAATCCAGGAATGTCACTCTAGAGGAAGTTACTTTTCCAGTACAAAGGGCTTCTTTAAGTATGCAGAAAATAATTGCTGGGAAACCAGTTAGACTTGTTCAAGATAACTGGCCCCATGAACAAAAATACACCTTTCAAGTCTAGCGAAAAGACCGCTTTTGACTGTCTTTCCTCTAGACGTAAGGAAAACTTTCTAGGTTTGCATTGCACCAGAGCAATGTTGTTTAAAAGTATTCAAAATGCTTTGACATTTATTGGCAAAGCTGACAGATGAGAAGATTCCAAGGGACAGTCCAAGCAGGTGCCTGAATATACTCCATCTCATTTTGATAAAAAATGGCCTTTTCCTGCTGCTTCGCCTGTTGCCCCTTGATTGCAGAGCCTTCAAGAGAGGTAAGAAAACAAGCTCAACAAGCTGAATGGAAAAAATGAATGAGATTCAGCAGATCTGTGATGGTTTTTACAGAGCAAACACACCTAAGCTTCATCATCTTTATTAGCAAATCTAAATGGTAACAAAGATAGGCCAACCTATTTGGGAGGGGAAAACAAAGCTGGGAGATGGGTTCTTGATGTGTGATGAGTAAGAGAATTTGAACTCTAGAAAAGTAGTTGGAGAATGGACAGGCCTTAGTAGTGGCAGTTACAAATAGTCTTCTGTTTACAGCCATTACTAAGCTCAAAATTACAGTCATAAATTGTGGCAGTCATTAAGTAGGCATTCGTTAAGTAGCACCAGGTCACTGCCTGATTTTGTGACCTTTTTCCCCAGTTTTCATTAATTGAACACAACATTCATTAAAGCAAACCCATTTTTGTTAATGGCTGTTTTTTTGCCAGAAACCGGACATAAACATATCTCATGAATCCACCCCCGGCACCCTCTCTGGACATGAGTTCAGAGGAGGAGGATGAATTTGAGTCAGCAGGGGAAAGTGCAGAGCCACGCGATGGTTCAGATCGGGGCTTGGAGTGTGCCAGCTGACAGCAGCCTCAGCCAGATCGGTCAGATGAGCGAAAGGATGAGGCTGAAGGAGGCAAGCTGCAGCTGCAAGAAAAAGGAAAAGTTAAATTTAGTGGTGGTAATCTGAGCTGGAAGGACTGCTGAGAGGAGTTTGTGACAGCCATTAACCAGGCGGAAGTTAACGGACCTGAGAGAGATAATAGGCAAACAAGTAGAGAAAGACAACTTGTGAAAGACAACTCAGTGGCTGAAACTTGTATTACAGCTAATATATTACTTACTCTTGCTATATTATTTTCTCTTGACTTATACTATATGCTGATAGTCCTTTCTTAGCTATATACAATTAATTAATGGAGATTAATAGTGAATCCCTTTTACTCTTGTCAATACTGGAATATTATAATACTTCTATCCTTTTCCCAGCTTTTTTTCTGTTATTAATAACTATATAGTAATATAATCATATAGTGAAAATATGAGTAATATCTAATTGATAGCTTGAATTTATAGTATTTTGGTGCTCATTGATATATATTGAGATGTTAATAGATATATAGATATAATTAGAAAAAAATAGATAAAATTGATTATTGATTATTATTGAATTGACTATATAATTGATTATTGATGAATTGCTTAGGAAATATTAAGTAAAATAATGAAGAAAAATTAAGAAATTATCTGAAATAACCTAATTGAATATTTGTGTCTAGGTAGGGATTGAAATTGATAGGGATAGGAATTGACTGGAGATAATATTGTGAGGTTAATAGGGAGAGAGTTGAAAGAAGGAATAGCATGTATGATTTTTTTTATATAACATAGCGTGTATAACAGAAATATTTACATAGGCATCGGCGACAAAAACAGGAAAAAAACCAACAGGAATTAGTGGAATCTCATCCCCAATTGTAACACAAATATCAGGACAGAAAATAATAATATGGCAGAGAAGCCAACCTTGCAATCCATTCAGAACTTCCTGCAGACAATGCAGGAAATGATGACAAAGAACTTAGAGGAATGAAAAAATAGAATGGGAAATATGCAATAGGAGATGAGAGGAATGGGAGAAAAGATGGAGAATTTGCAGCAAACAATAGTCAAAAATGGGAAAAGAATTCAAATAGTGGAAGACAAAAACGAAAAAAAATAGAAGAGAAGCTGGAAAAAACAGAACAACGCCAGATAAATTTCAATAAAAATGCAGAAGAAGAAATCATACCCTTAGAAATGGATAGGGTGGCCTTTTACTTCCATTGTCAGAATGTGATTGAAGAAAAGGACGAACAGTTAGGCGAAGTAATGGCTGGGATATTTGCGGAAATGATACAGAGAGATAAGCAGGAAGTGTTAAGGGAAATGGACAAGATTTACAGGGTGCACACTAATTATGCACGAAGACACAACAACCTGCCTAGGGAGGTACACATGAGATTCTGCAGGAAATCGATACGGGAAGAAATATACAGGAAAGCAAGAGACGAAACCACAAGATGTACAAAGAAAAAGAAATATCTGTGTTGTGACAAATACTGAGAAGAGTGAGGGAGCAAAGAAAGTGATATAATTTTTTAACGATGCAACTGAGAAAATACAAGATACTGTATAGATGGCTTTTACCAGAAGGCATATTGTTGACATGGCAGGAGAAGAAAATAAAAATTGATAACTTAAGAGATGCACATGAATTTTATGAAAATCACTTTAGAATGATGGTAGAACAGGAAAGTGAAGAGGAAACAGAGAGTGGAAGTCAAGATGATCTACTGAGAGAAGGGAAGGACATACGTAGAGAAAGACAAGAAAGAAAGAGAGGAAGAGGAAACAGCTCAAATAAAAGAACAAAGAGAAGCAGACCAGAAATACTAAACCAAATTACAAGTAGAGAAAAATGGAAGAGGAGATAACATTAATCTCCCTTAATATCAACAGATTAAACATACCTAGAAAAAGAAAACAAATATTGGCTAAAATACATAAAACTGCAACAGACATAATCTGCCTACAAAAAACACATTTTTTTAAAAAAGCAACACAATAACATCTTACTCTATCCAAAATCAGGCGACTTATTTACAGCCTCAGCAAATCAGAAGAAAAGAGGAATAGTGATTTATTGTAAGAACCATTTAAAACCAAAATTAATATATATGGATCAGGAAGGCAGGATATTAATGATATATATGTACCAAAAGAAAATATTAGTAGTGGTGATTTACGCACCTAACAACAACCAAAAAGAATACTATAAAAATCTACATGATAAAATTGGGGAATTTGATTATGAACATCTATGTATTCTGGGTGACTTTAATGCGATTGTGGACATCAAAAAAGATTACAAATTGGCTAATCAGAAAAATCAGGATGAAATAAAAAAATAATAGGAGAACACTTCCCCCAAAACATTTGAAAAAATGACGCAAAAACTGGGATACAGTGATGTCTGGAGAGAAAGGAATATTAAAGAGGAGAAAGTTACATATTATTCTGCCAGACACTAATCGTGGTCCCGATTAGACATGTTATGGGTAACAACGGAGGTGAAAATGGATATTTCAAAGGTAGAAATTGGAACAAATATATGGGCAGATCACAACCCCATTCAGGTCAACTGAAAGGGGAAGAAAAAGTGGGCAAGGTGGACTATGAGAGCGAATATACTCAATGGGGAAGAACTGATACAGGTGATAGAAAAGGAACTGAAGTAGTTTTATAAACTCAATAAAAAAGAAGAAACATTGCAGCAGAATAATTGGGACATGGCTAAAGCCTATGTATGGGGTATATTGATTGGCCATGCTGCAAAAAAAAAAAAAAAAGGAAAGAGAAATTACGGGAGCGGGATAGGTTACAGGAACAAATAAAAGGAGTAGAAAAAGAATTACAGAAAGAACCGAGAAATAGGAGAAAAAAAGGAGAAAGCGTTTTAGCACAACATAAATTAAATATTATAGAACAAGAGGACTTAGCTCAGAAAATTACATTGGCAAAACAATTTTTTTTTGAAAATGCAAATAAGCCAGGGAGATGGTTGGCATATTGAATTAGAAAGGAGAGGAAAAAGAGGATAATTGAATATCTTAAAGATACAAAGGGCAAATTAAAAGATTGGAATGATGAGAAGAAGGAAATAGAAGGAAACTGTATGCATGGGAGGATATCTCTAAAGAAAAGATTAAAGAGTATATGGGGAAAATAAAACTACCAGAAATAATAGATACAGATAAGTTGATGCTGAATGAAGAGATTACTACACAAGAATTAAAGAAGGCAATAGCAAAGCAAAAAAAAACAATAAAACACCAGGACCAGATGGAATATTACAAAAAGATACAAGGAGACCTTCAAGATCAAATGTTAGAGACTTTTAACAATGTCCTGAAAGAAGAGAAAATCCCTAATTCTTGGAACGAAGCCTACATCACCCCCATAGCCAAAGAAAACACAGAGATACAACAGATCCAAAATTACAGGCCAATATCACTTTTGAATTTAGGCTATAACATTTTTGTCACAATAATTGCAGAAAGATTAAAAAAAAAATATTGAAGGAAACTATCCATCTGGACCAAAATGGATTCCTACTAGGAAGACAACTTAAAAATAACCTCAGAACAATAATGGATATCCTAGAACATTATGAGATTAATTCAGGGAAACAATTAGCATTAATGTTCTTGGATGCCCAAAAGGCATTCGATAACTGGGAGTTTATGATTGAACAACTAAAACAGATGGAAATGGGTGAGAATTTTATTAGGGCAATACATACAATATACAAAAAACAATAGGCCAAAATTTTGATAAATGGAGTGGAGACAGAATAATTTAAGACAGAAAAAGGTACGAGTCAAGGATGCCCGTTATCACTTCTACTGTTTATATTGAATTTGGATATATTACTGAGACAAATTAGAGAAGACCAGGAGATAAAAGGACTAAAAATAAAAAAGGAGGCATATAAAATCCAAGCGTTCGCGGACGACCTGGTATTTATTATGGGAAATCCATTGCAAACAGGACCAAATTTAATTTAAAAAATTGAGGAATTCGGGAAAGTGGCAGGACTAAAAATAAATAAGGGGAAGACAGTATTACCAGACCTCCATGATAACTTGGATAAAAGAGTGGATAACT
>JANHGC010002053.1:116953-127569 GCA_027560395.1 Boaedon fuliginosus | reverse complement strand
TCGGGTGAAGAGAGGCGGGATATAAATTTAATAAATTATTATTATTATTATTATTATTATTATTATTATTATTATTAAGGGGATGTGGCTCTAAAGGGCAGTTGGGCAAGCTCTCCGTCATAAGGACTCTTATCTACTTCCTTGGGCCCAATATTTCAAACTCTTCCCAGATAATAGAGCACTTTAATTCCAAGCTAGGTCTTGCTAAAATAGCAAATGAAATATCACAGAAATCCACATAATAAACCCATATAGTTTTCTTGCAATATACAATTACACATTAAAGAGAAAAGTTAAAAGAGAAATATTGAGAGAGGCTAATTCTATCTATTACAACTGAACACAGTTTCTGTTATATTTCTATACCAGATTTGGTATGACAAAGATTTTACATAGTTTGCAAGTCTAATGATATATCCTAAGATTGAGAAAGAAAGGAGTCATTGTATAGATTATTTCTTCATGTGGCAATTTATCCCATTCTTACATCCTCCAGAACTGCTATGTTGATGAAAATTATGGGCACTGTAGTATAAATGATGTGAAAGGAAAGAAGAATGCTTGTTACAAACTACATTGTTCGAATAACTTTCATCAGGATTTGAACATCTGTCACTGATTAATCCTCCACTATGATTAGCCAAAATAAAACAAACAAACTACATAGAACAAAAACAAAAGTAAAAAATCTGAAAATCTACACTTATCTGGATGATATAGATCCTATGATTAGACTCTAGTCTGCTTGGCTGCAATGTCTTATTTTTTAGCACAAAATATTGAAAATTGTAGGGTTATTTAATTGCTTTTGTGTTTGTTTGACAGACAGGGGATGAAGGCTATTTGGAAGCTTTTAAAAATGAACTGGAAGCATTCAAATCAAGAGTGAGGATTTGTTCACAATCACAGAATTGTCAAGCTATGCCTATTCAGAATCCTTTATTTCACAATGATCTGAATTGTATAGGTGGACTTGCACCTCAGGTAGCTTTTGTTTAATTGTGTTTATTATTGGAGTGTTAAGAAAAAAATTCTCTACTTCTCATCTCTTTTCTATTATTTTCCTATATTCCTTCTCAGAGCTCATGGTAGAAAGCTAAGGCTTGTTTGAATGTTAAGTAATTAATATATATCATTTCACCAATTAGGTTGAATGAAAAGAACCACAGCTAATGTTTACATTTATTACAAAAACACCCTGCTTTGGCATCCACTATCTCTGTACCTCTGGTCTCCCTGATGCAGTATTTTCCACTATTTTTTAAAGTGTGGCTTCTGGCTACTGCAAAGTTGCCTATTATAGCAAGAAGCCAACAATTCTGTTACAGAGAACTGGACATTTTTTTCCAGTTTAGTTCATTGGATGATTCAATTAAGCTACAGCTCTCCAGCTGCCATCTTCAGTAATGTGTGTGTGTTTCATAAGCTAACATGCCTGATTAAAATATTGAACAGGACTATTTCCAGAACACCTCTTAGAGGATTTCCTCACATAACATATGTCTAGTGCAGGCCATTGTAATCTCTGCTTGGACTCTGCATTCCCAGATAGAGCTTCTTGGGGTGTCGTATCTGTTCCTGTTACATAATCAGTTCCTGTGCTAAAATAATTGTTTTATTTTTTAAAAGAGCAGTTACTTGCTTAAAAGCAATACATGAAGGAAATTCATAGTTGATTCACAAAGTTAAGGAAGCACTTTGTGAGATGCGGCCCAACTTTTGAATATATTTTCCCTAATGAAGAACTAAATGGAGCAGGAGAATGATGCTGTGATAGCCCTTTCTTTCTTGAGATTTTTATTTATTTCTCCTTTTCCAGTTTGTTTTCGTGAAGCGCTATATAATATTCAAGACATGTATAGAACCATTCAGAAGCTTTGATGGTTATTTTCATTCATTGCCTCTGGCTTTTGGAGGGAAATCACAGGCAGGAATTTGGGTTGGATAATCTCAGGGAGGGTTCCATTCCTTGTGGAAATTAGCTTATCTACCTTTGGTCCAGTATAGTTTGAGATGTGATGACAATGAATCTTGAGTGAAGTGTCCATGTTTCCCACCCGTGGTGTAAAAAATACAAAGGTACAGCAACACAAAGCAAAGATTTAAATTAAATGTTTTTCAGAAATTGATTTCTGACCTATGTGTGCTCTTTGTTGCAGAATGCAGAATCGCTTCAAGGCTGCAGTTTGCAGGGTTTAGTAGTACACAGAGAGGAAGAAGAAGCTAAAATGATGGATACAGTATAGTACTCTTAAGACTGACGCCAAGTACACTTCTTTCCAAGAGAAGAAGACGGGAATTTTCTTAAGACTTCTTTTTATGGGTGCTGCACTTTATTTTGAATGGAGGGGGGGAATTGTTTTGTTTTGAGCTTTTGGAGAGAGAGTAAGGCAGAAACACACATCATTTTCTTTGAAAAACAAATGTGCTGCTATCTTTCTTCCTATGTTTCTTACTTTTAAGAAAGAGATGTTCTCATAATTTGCTGAATGTGAAACTACGTTTTCTGCTACTGCTAAAATCTTGCCTTTTAATTTCAGAAATCAAATTATGAGATATCTGCACAGTTGCAATGTTTACAATTGATTCCTTCAGGAATCTGCTTTAATCTTATTAGATACTACCCAAGAGTTGCTGTGGATACTAAAGATCATTGTAATGTGTTCCGTTGCTTGCATCCTAGGCATTCAAATCTGATTTTATCACAAAAAGCAATAAATCTATGATTGCTATTGGTGTTGCATCTCTGGATGGCTCACACTAGGCATTTATACTACAGGGATGTTTTTTTACTGTTTCTGAACGAGAGCCTTCTGTATTTTATTTTGATTCTCACATACCTTGATGTATAAGTGGCCATGGTAGAATTATAACCAGTATTTCTGGAGATAGATCTGCATATGTCACAGAAAGTTTAACTTTTCTTAATCTTGGAAATGAGAACAATATGACAAATATCATCCACTGCTGAGTGTTTCATCAGGTGCCAAATTCTGATTTTCCCCCTCAGATTTGAGTTTACAATCTTTTATTTTGTAAACTGTTGAATGCCTCAAAAAAAATAATCAGTGACTATTTTAAAACCAAAACAACCCAAATAGCCATGAAATTACTTTTGTGCAGACTTAGTTCTGAAATGTTGTTATGTAGATCAGACTGTGTAAAGTTTTTCGTATAAATTGTTTACAAAGCCCAAAATACTGAAAATCATTTTTCTACTATTTTATCAATCTGCTTCTGAATTAATCACCCTTGATGTAGCAGTATGTTAAAATACAACTTTGTAATACTGTCAGTACACAATTGCATTCAATGAGTAGTTGTGAAACATCACAGCTCTAGAGTAATGGGGATTTGTAGATTCTATCCAAAACCATACTTGCCTATGATAAAGTCTCTAAGAAACAATATTGACATGCAAGGTAAGAGTGATATGTGATTGACCAGGGTATTGTTGCTTTCTTTATCCTCCTAAAATTCTCTCCTTTAAATGGAATATTGACAGTGGGTACTACTGAGGTAAAAATAACCAAGTCTCAACTCATTCACACAATCTTCCCAGAATTGAGTTACTTTTGGGTCATATTTTTTTTGTATTGAATGCAATTTCATGTTAGTTTTCAGACTAAAGCAAGCCATAATCTCTCTAGGTCTCACTTAGTACTATGAATTGGGGAGTGCTTCTTTCTTTAAATGCCATAAGTGTAGAGGCTGATCTGTCATTCTGGATGTTCCCCAGAATGGCTTCAAATAAAGTGGTATTCCTGAGTGTAAATCATGATTAGTTATTTCACATTTATGAAAATCTAATCCAGAAAGAAAGGTTAAAATGAGACACTGATTTTAAAATTAATATTCAGTGGTTGATTGAGAAGATAGTTTTATGCACTAGCAACTCCCTGGAACCATGGATAGTTTTTTTAAGTTTAGAAAGGGAACATCCATGCTAGAATTGGCTAACAAGCAACCAGTGATATTTCGTGGAGCTTGGGTATTTTAATTATGAAGTCTGGATTTAACAAATTGGTTCAGATGACAAAAGATCAGAAAGGCTTTGATCATACTGTGTAACAGAATCTTATTTGCAAGAAACTAATTCTGAAAAACCCATTTAAGACCCTAATTTATGCAGACATTATACAGTATATTGCAATTTAATCAGATCTTTTTGGGTTGAGACAATAATGTGTGATTCTGATTTGTAACTGAGTGAGAAATGATGGTTGATTATACTCACAGAATGGAGGAAATAAGTCTTGAGAAGTGGAGAATTATACTGAAGCATCGCTTCTTTTAAGTTCAGCCAGTTCTGCTTTTAAATGGTTGCTTGCATTGTAACATTGTAATATACTTTCTTAGAGATCACCTTTTATACTTTTCAAATTTGTGGCCTGTATTTCTAGGTACTTTTGCATGGTCATGTTTTTAGCTCTGTTGAGAATAGAAAAATATGGTTGCGAGTAAAAACTGGATTTCTTTTCAGTTAGGTCTGCTCTTAGGAAAATTAATTTGTAGGCAAAGTAATGTGGAGCATGCAGGGGGAAAAACCTAGTGATTTAAGCAGAAAAACAAAAAATAGCACTTTTTAACTTCAAGTAGAACAAAATTAGGGAGGGTGTAGGAAAACTAATCAGTATCTATTTCCAAAAATAAACCTCCCTTTATTGGAGCATGGGAGTGGTGGGGTTCTATGTGAATTCCCCAATAAATAATCTAATATAGCAAATATAGTGCATTGCAAGATTGGCAAAAGCAGTCTCCTGAAATATTTCAAAGGAAATCTAATTTAGATGCAAGTGGGCTGAGATAGTTACATTAAAAAAAAATTTTTTTACCAGTTTTAATGAAAGCAATAGAAAACAGTTCTTCATCTGGTTCATTGTGGATAGGTTGTGTTTTATTGTTTAGAATTTCAGACCAGTCACTACACAGTAAATCAGCAACAAGTTTGTGAAATGGCTTTAGCTACCTGTATTACTACTAGGGGTTTTAACCTAACGCTGCTGAATCAGTGGCAAATATGAAACCAAATTTGATAAGAACAAGGGAGCAACAAGAATATTAAAGTCAGTAGAATTTTTTTTGCATGAAATGTTGAGTGTACATGAGAAAGCAGTATCCAACTTCATCTAGCTAGTACTCTGTTATTAGAAAGAATGTTCTGAACTCAGCTTATTTTTAAGATGGTAATTGAGCTGGAAATAAATTCTTAAAGCAAGAGAGTAATCTGGCAGAAAAGAAGTTGGCTCCATTTCTTGTAAACATTCAGCCATCCACTGAGTATAGACAAATAGCCATGGCTGTCTAGTTTGGCCTTGTACCTATTTTTCTAGCAATCTGATTAAGACGAGTGTAGGCATTTCAATTTTTGAAGGCAAAAAACAAGTACAAAATCTGGACACTAAAAATTGCTAGTTAGCTGGCTTGCAAAATGGGTTGGGAAATAATACTTATCTTTAGACTGGGCATATCTAAAGAAAGAATTATAAACTGATACAGGTTAAGAATTGTGTTTTATCTGACAACATAGTTTTGCCTGTGTATTTTTTCCATTCTGTCTCTTACCTTCTCATCCTAACATCTGTTTTTTTCACAATCATGTTTGTTTTGTTGATCATTTCATTAGTATGTTTTTTACAGCTGTTGTATAATCCAAAGATTCTGAAACTAAAGCCTATGAGCAACTTTGTTCTATTCTGAGACAGGTGAAAGCAGGCCTGTTTTCTGAATTTTGCTCTCCATTTGACTGGCATTTAGCATAACAGAGGCTGTTTTAAGCAGGGTTTTTTACCTGAGTGGGATGGGATTTTGATTTTTTTGCTCAAATACAGAAGGAAGATGAACAGTGATGTGGATCAAAGTTAAAACTGACAAAAATTATACTGGCATTATAGTCCTTTGCTTACTAAAATGGTGTATTCATTAAAGGCAAGATTACATTTGTTAAAATATGAGTTATGTTTGTCCTTTTGATTTGTAGAATAAACCATTTTCAGTGATCCATAGCCACCCCGTATATTTTAAGCACTTGGTTGAGGGGGAAAGTGAGAACTGCTGATTTACCTGAGTTCTAGCCAATTTGCCTTGTGACTTCCTTAGATTGTTCTAAAGCAGTGACTCCAAATCTTGGAAACTACCCAGGCATGCAGACCAACCTTTGTGATTGCCCAGCAAGCCTGGCCCTTGCTGAGAATTCTGGGAGTTGAAGTCCATAACATCTGGCCTTCCCCACTGCTGCAGAACACTTTTCTAAAGCCTTAAGAAGGGGGCAACATGGCAAATTTTATTTCATGATCTGAAATATATTGTAAAGTTAAGATTGCCCATATGAAGTTTGAAATTAAAAGATAAGTCGCTATTAATAAAATAACTGTACTTTTGCTGTAATGTGTTTGATTTAATCATGAATTGAGACTTTATCCAGAATCATGATTCTATTAAAGGAAGCACATTTCTGTTCAGGAATATGTGGTATAGAACCATCTCATGAAACGGGGGTTAACATGGGAATGCATTGCTTCTTTTTTCACTTTAAGCCAGTCAGGGGCTGACCCATGTTGTTTTGAACTTGTAACCTACCTTAAACCTTTGTGATCTTTCCCAACCACTAAGGATTTCCACTTTGAGCTTACCATTTGTAGTTAAATGAAAATCATATGATCTACCTGTCTTTTACTCTGATAGGCAATAAACCTAGCACTCTGGGTAATTGAAGGCCAAGGGGATGGCTGGTTGTTAGAGGGAAGAAAATCCCAGTACCATGGGATTTTCTGGATTTTTTTTCCTTTGAGCTTCTAAAAGTTTGAGGATTTTCATTTTATTTAAACCATAGCGCTTTATGTTGTATGTTCATGTTTCCTATCTGCACTTTTCATAAAATTGCAATGAATTTTCAGAAAGTGTAGAAGAGATGGCTTGAAGGACTACACTTGGCTTTTCAGTTGACCAGTCCTGGTCTGGTGGATACCTTCCAATGCAGGAAAATATTGTCATTGTCCTTTCAGAAACATGGAACAAGCAACTTAGAAATGAAGAAAAATGGTGGGGCAAGGAAAGAAATTACTATTCTAACTGTATCTCTGTTGTCGGCATTTCATCTAACCTCCTTACTAGGATCTGTAGTTTTCCATATGCCTTTATCTCTTGCCTCACCCCATCCCCAAACCCCAAAACAGAAAACCCCATTTCTTCCCAGTTTACTGCCCTCTTCTTCAATTCATATCTTTGTTAGGTCGGTGAACAAAAGGATTCAAGGCACCCTTTGCAAAAGCCCGAGGCATACCATAACTGATGGCTTAGAAATAGTTTTCTATATGGTAATACTGATGTAGCTGAAACTCTGTGGCTAACCCGTTAGCCAGCTCAATTTCTTCCAGCCCAATGTGTTTTGCTAAAAAAAAGGACAATGTCAACTTTGCCTTGTATCCCAATGTACAATGGAAAGGCAAGTTGCAAATATTTATAAATATTTCCTCTAATATGAGGAAAATCAGCCTATTAAGAGATTAATTTTGGATTATTTTGAATAGTCTCAAGAAATCTGGGGGAGGGGGGGTTCCTGTAGATGTTTTATTTTTTGCTATTAACTCACTGGCTACAATTCTGGATTCAACTGCAGATTCAAGTGTAAGAGTGCTGATTCTCTTCCTTCCTCTGGAGCCAGTTCTATCCAGGAGTGAGAGGGGACGGTCAGGCTCTTTTCCCATGCTGTGCATTGCTCCACCAGGCTTATAGTGTCCCCCCTCCTGTTTAGCATCTGCATGAATCCATTGGTGAGGTCATCCCACAGCATACCTGCCTGCCCAAATGATAATGTGGAAGTTCAATCTGTGTCTCAAGGGTGAGGTTTGAAAGGGAAACAACAGCTTTACTTCAAATCTAGCACGACTCAGTGGTTATGAGTATTAGGCCTTTCTAGTTCTAGATATTTGCTCTGGGTGAGGTTCTGCTACTCCAAACAAAAACTGCACAATCCTCCTGGACTCAAGGTTTCTCTTCGAGAAACTGGTAGCAGCCATGGCTAGGAGCCCTTTGTGCAACTTCTTGTTTGGGCCAATTTTGCCCATTCCTGATGGGCTCTGTTCTGCTCAACGCCTGGGTCACCTTTGCAAAATATGCTTTAGATGGGACTGCCTTGAAGAGCTTCCAAAAATCAGTAAGTGATAAAGAATGCAGTGATGGGTTGGCAGCTCTTCCAAGGTAGACCAGGCTAGGAAACTGAACAGTACTACTTGTATTATAAGTTTACAGCAGGGGTGTCAAACTCATGTCATCACAGTGGTCTCACTTGGCCTATCGGGATTTCCCTCCCTTTGCTAAACCGGGCATGGGCATGACCAGCATGTGATGCATCCAGCCTGACGGCCAGGAGTTTAACAGCCTTGGTTTACAGTAGTAGAATTTTGTAAGCCTGAATATATCTCCCTTTTCCCTTTATCTTCTTGAGAACTAGGGAGAGTCATGCCCAAAACACTTTAACAAATTACATTTCTGCCCGGAATTCAAGGTTTCTTTCATCTGACCAATACCTTAGTTGCAGCCCTTCCTCCTGTTCCTCAAGGTTATTCCTTCTTTCCATTACAAGCAGGCAATTATGTGTTCTCACCCCCATTACACCTCTGCTCTAGGAGCTGCATTGGTTGCCAGTATGCTTCTGGGTTCAATTCATGGTACTAGTAATGATCTATAAAGCCCTTCACGGCATGAGGCGTACTAATAATAATAATAATAAATAAATAATGAGGCCAGATTGGGGGACTGCCTCTCCCCAATTATGTCTACATGAGCCAAAAGAGATACGGTCCAGGTCTTATTTCAAAGTGCCATCTTGGCAGGACCAAGAAGGCAACATTTGCTGCCATGGTATCTTCCCTGTACGTATCAACCCCCGATCCCAACCCCGACCCATCAGATCTTAAAACAAGGTTTTGCCATCGAGGATCTGGAAGTATGGCAGAGCCTGTGGAATGGTTACCTTCATTTGTTGGTGATTTTTTTTAAATCTCAGCTGCTGATTGTGTATGTTTTTTATAGCTGTGCATTATAATGTTTTCACTGTTGTTGACTGAATAGAATTTGTTGTCTTCCTTTTTTTCCAAGATGGTGGGATAGGGAGCTAAGGGTTTGTGATACAACAGGGATTATGGTATATTTGAAGAAGCAAAATGGCTGCTTTTATCTTAAATTACTAACTCCACCCAGAAATTCTAGAAAAAGAGGCATCTTCTTCCTACACTACTGCTATCACCATTAAAAAAAACCTCTACAGCTATTGGAAGATTTGAAAAAACAACGTTAAATTCTAAATGCCCAGGCAGGAAAAAAATGTGTCCACCCCAACCATGATGATACAAAGTACACTTTCAGGACTGCTAGCCGTAAGATCTGTCAGCTGTAGTAACTCAAAGCATTGGAACCTTGTGGTAAATATTGTCAAAATTAGTCTAGAAGTTTGAAACAAAATGTTCTAAACAGTTTTTAGTCTGGATTCTTAATACAGATGTTTCAGGGAAATATCCAAACTAGTAAACTGATATATTCATGATTACTATTCATGTATAGAAGCCTCATGTCCAGCAACATGTATCGATTACAAGACAGACCTCATTTTTTTACAATGATCTTACTTACATCCTGTTTAAGGGATGTTGTGTAAATTCTCAAAATGGGACTGATTTTAAACTGCTATCCTTTTCTTGACAAACCCCATGGATAATTTAACTAAGTGTTGCTAAAAATAAGTTTATTATTAAACGTATTTTATAAAATCCAGGTATACCCAGGACAAAAAACTAGCAGTTGACCATCCTACCAGACTTTGGCACAAAACTAAAACATGGTCATTTTAGAGATTTCAGACAGCTATGTATCAAGCTCATAATTCCACCACAGTCCGTTCCTGAATTTTTATGATTCCAAAGATTGCTAGAAACTGGATATTTAGCCATATATTAGTAGTTTCCGTGTATTAGTAAAATGAATCTTATTCAGCTTTGAGTAGCCGTCCCCTTCTGGCTCACTTCAGGCAGCTTTTTTTGCAGGAAACGATAAACATGAGGCCAGATTTTGTTGGTCTCTGTTCCAGAAAAAGATTCCAGCACCCCTTTTTGGCTAGAGGGAAGACAAGAAGTACATTAGTTATTTGCACATTAACAATTTTTCTCTCAACTCTTTGACTCTGAGAGTCTAGTATGGGAGATCAATTGAACAAAACATTAAGATTCTAGGCTACATGTATACAAACTTTTATAAAATGCATACAGGTAGTCCTTGACTTATGACCACAATTGAGCCCAAACTAAGTGAGACATTTGCTAAGTGAGTTCTACCTCATTTGACCACCTTTCTTGCCAAAGTTGTTAAATGAAATACTGCAGTTAATCAGAATAGTGCTGGAAATGACCTTGGAGGTCTTCTAGTCTAGCGCGCTGCTCAAGAGGAGACCCTATTCCATTCAGATAGGTGGCTATCTAGACTTTTCTTTGAAAATCTCCAGTGATGAAGCACCCACCACTTCTTGAAGGCAAAGCTGTTCCACCAGTTAATTGTCCTCAGTGTTAGGAAGTTTCTCCTTAATTCCAGGTTGCTTCTCTCTAATTAGTTTCCCTCCATTGTTT
>JANHGC010002053.1:58790-90242 GCA_027560395.1 Boaedon fuliginosus | reverse complement strand
TATTTATTTATTTATTTATTTATTTATTTATTTAAATTTATAGGCCGCCCAATCCTGTAGGACTTTGGGCGGCTCACAACAAGAATAAAAACAGTACATAAATAATATATATATAAAGCAATTTAAAACCCATTAAAATTGCTAAAATTTTCTTAAAATTGCTAAAATTTACTATGGGTCAACCTAAAACGGCTTGCTGGAAGAACCAGGTCTTTAGTCCTCGCTGGAAGGTTCGTAAGTCTGGGACACCCTGGAGCTATGGTGGGAGATCATTCCAGAGGGCCAGGCCCGCTGCAGAGAAGGCTCTCCTCCATGGAATTGCCAGCTGAAACTATCTGGCTGATGGTATCCAGAGGAGGCCAACTCTGTGTGACCTCATGGGGCACTGGGAGGCAAATGGTGGCAGAAGGCGGTCTCAAAGATAACCTGGTCTAATGGCATGTAGGGCTTTAAAGGTGATAACCAGCACCTTAAATTGAACCCAGAAGGCTGCTGGGAGCCAGTGCAAGTCGTGCAAGAGTGGTGTAACATGGGTGTATCAAGGGACACCCATGACTACTCGCGCGGCCGCATTCTGGACCAGCTGAAGCTTCCGAATGCTTTTCAAGGGCAACCCCAAGTAGAGTGCAATGCCTATTTTAGTCCATTCAACTTTTAATTACTTACCCATTAGGTCATATAACCTCATTTGGAATAACTACCTAGAATAATCTCTTTAGAGAAAGTGAGCTTGCCCTCTCTTTTTTGAACCTGTTAGCAAGCTCTTGCCCATCCTTCTGACATCTTAGAGACCTTCTGATTAGAGCTGCTGGCCCCCACCTGTTTTCAAACTCCTAGGAAAGGATTTCCTTTTTCTCCCTCATCATTGGGTGGTTGAGCAGGTGCATTGCCACAGAAATCGTTGATTTGATTTGATCCTGATTTAAAAGGGGCTGGCAGCGAGGACTGAGAGATGCTCTTGTTAGGCTTCTTGGAAAGCTATTGCTGGTCAGAGTAGAAATTGCTGGATGAGTGAGCCATTTGGCTGTTGGTAGTGGTAGGCTGCTTGTTACATTCCTAGATAATAAGAAAAATGAATGCCATCAAATTTATGATGAGTGTTTGGATTGACTATCGTGTATTTTTAAATACTTGTGCGTGATAAAGAAACCTCTTTCGCTGTCAAGTTTTGGACAGTTTTGTCAAAGATTTAAAAGTAAATACATCCTCTTCCCTCCAAAAAAATACCCCTCTGTACCCGTCTTTCTTTCAGGTCTCCTGGCTTTGGTCTGTCTCTTGTGGCTGAGACTACGAACGGCACTTTCCTTAGTGCTGAACTGGCCTCAAATCCCCAGGGCCAAGGTGCTGCTGTACTTCCAGAAGACCTTGGTGTGAACTGTGCGAAGTTACTCCTTGAAGAGATCCACCGAGTAAGTGGCTGCTTCTAAGGCTCTTCTGAAGAATAATTGCTAGTCCATCCCCACACTTTGTGCCCTTCATATAAGTTGGAATCTGAGCTTTCAGAATTCTGGCCGTCTGGACCTGGTGATCCCAAAATATCTGGAAGGCACTAGAGATGGGAAGACTGTTTTAGAAGCTCACATTCCTTCATGAGTTCTTCTATGCTGTTGGAAAGCCTGGCACCAAGCTGAGGAAGCCTGTGCTAATGCCTCCTTCAAATGCAGAACTATGCATTTTAGTTCTATGCATATATACGCTTATGTAATTTTAGTTACATCTTTTTAATTATACCCATATTTTATTACCACATAAGCTTTCTATTCTCTAGGCAGTGGCAGCAGCAGAGTTGTATATAAAAGTTTTTTTCCAAATACAACAAACAGCACCTTTCCTTTGGTTAGCAACTGGAAGATCGTCCTCAAGTTACAATGGTGATTGGGACAGTAATGTCCATTGCTAAGTGAGGCAGTTGTAAAGAGTGATGTCACATAAATTCATCACTTAGTGAAGGAAGTCCCCATTAACCAGTTCCACCAGTCATTGAGCAAGAATCCACTCCATCAAAGTCATTCCTAGGTTGGTCCCTCTCAATTCTGAGCCATGGTAAGGAACTGCTCCTCTTGAATTCCTCCAGCTTGCTTATTCCACTCCTTTCCTCAAAATGTGCTCCTTTGGCTACCCAGCACAGTCTCACTTCTTGGCAGCGATGGCACCAGCAACACTGACACCTTCAGCTTTCTCAGCCAACCATTCCCACTCCAGGCCTCTACTTCATCCCAAGGAGTGCTACCTCAAGCCCCGTCCTGTGATCAGCCACCACAGCGTGCCCCATCTGCCACTGCCCTGTATGCAGTGGGCCATGCTATGCCCGGCTGACTTTCACCGTCTTCCTCCTACTTCTGAGAAGACGTACCCAGCCTGACCTTTTGCAAAGCAGCTGCTAGCCAAGCCCATCCCTCCCCAGAATGTGTATATCCTTCTCAGGATGTTTTGGCAGCCTTCAAAAGCAGTCCAAGAAGGCCATGTGTGATTTGGAGAAGGTTCATGCAGTCTCAGGAAGAAGGCCTGGTATGGCCAGAACCTGCCTTGCATAGGGTCAGGCCAGGCATGCCTTGTCAACAGCAGAAGACAGTGAAGATCAGGTGGAGGTGACAGGGCCTATGGAGCGCAGGTAGTGGGGGTCTCTGGGACGTCTGGCCACAGTGTGAGGCTTGAGGTGGTGGCAATGGGGCTGGGGTCCCAGGTAGGTGGGGCAGCAGCTGAATGAGACTGCTGAAGACCCCAGGCCTCTCCTTGAGGCCTAATGCTTCTGATGTTGCTACTGCCGCTGAGGGAGTGCGGGATCGAAGATGGCCCAATGGGCAGAGATTGAAAGGGGAGAAGATAGTGAAAGTGCCCCTGCAGTTGTAAGTGTGGACTGGCTGCCAAGCACCAGAGTTTTTATTGTGTGACTGTGAGGGTGCTTCAGTTTCTGATTTTGTTTGTTTTGTATTTCACATGCACCCAGGCTGAGATGGGCTCCATGGAACAAGCTGCCCTTGTGAAATAGATTGCCATGTGCCTCCTGTTGCACCATTGCACAGCACTGTGAGATAACAGTGTGTCACAATTTCAATTTTGGGAAGCAGTTGTAGGATTATTTATACAGATATATTTGATATAATTTTGAATATGCTGCTGTGCAATTGGATTTGTGAAAATAATTTGTTTATTTTTTGACTTTTGAAATGTAAGAGCAGAGTTCCCTTTTGCTTTCTCCCAGTTTCCTTTCCCCTTTTTATCTATAGTTTGTAGCTACCAGAAAGCTTAATGATGAAAGCATTTCTTTTGCAGGGAGGCTGTGTGGACTCCATAAACCAAAGCCTCATTCTACTTCTTATGACTCTTGGGCAGCAAGATGTCTCCAAAGTCCTTCTTGGACCATTATCACCTTACACGTAAGTTTTCTCATCCACACCCAGGACTAATTATTCTTGCTCAGTTTGTCAACTGTAGTGACAGGAAGTCATTTAATGGCTGCTACTTGGAACAGTTAATGGCTGCCAAAAGAGTTACTTATGCTGATGTTTAAACACGCCATGCAATATATTATTACTGTTTATATAATGCCATAAAATAAATTTCTTATCAGTTCGCTGTGAATCAAGCTAATGAAGCTTGCAGGGGCTGATTGCATCTGTTCATATAGACACTGGCCAGCATGAATTATATATGTACGGTAGCATGTTTTTTGTAAAGTATCTGTTACCAGGAGTAACTCCTGGCTTGCAATTTTGATAGCAATGACATTGAGTAGAAAGTATTTTGAAATAGCAGATGTTCATGTCATCATTTTCAGCATGTTCTAGTCAGTTTTCAGGAGAAACTGAGATCCATACTATTGGATCTGAGAGCCAATTTGGTGTAAGTGGTAAGGACATTGGACAAGTTTCAAGGAGCCTGTGAGTTCTAGTCCTTCCTTAGGCATAGAAACCAGCTGAGTGACTTTGGGCCAGTCATTTCCTCACAGCCCAACTCGCCTCACAGGAATTTAGTTGAAGGGAAAATAAGCAGGTAGAGGTAGTATGTATATGTAAATGCCAACTGGAGTTATTTGTAAAATAAAGTAGTGAAGGCAGGATACAAATTAAATATGTTGCTTTGAAATGTAGAAAATAAAGGCAGGATAGCTGTTATTATAAGCACAACAATTTGAAATCACAGCTGCCAGTTCTTTAGCTGGTTTTGGCCTTCATATGACTCCATTTTTTCTTCTTACTGCAGTATGACTATCATGTTTCTGTGTATATATTCCTTTTTTTTAAAAAAAAGATGCTCATTTGTAGAAAGAGGATTAGGAGAAAGTGATAGAATTATGAGGATTTGCACATGCTATGTCACCTGGGACTATGAGAAGGAAAAATGGGGTTCTTTTCAGCTTGCAGATGATCTGGGGTACACTTCAGTGGAATAATGTTAATGCAACTAGACTGTGAACTGTCCTTTTTCGGTTATCATGGTACCGGTGCTGTATGTATGAAAGGTACAGTACTGTGATAACTGAAGAATGATAGTGCCATCACAATGAGATGGGTTATACTATGAAATTACTGCTGTGCATTGTCATATGTTTCTGAGAATCAAGTAGGACTTTTTGAGATAGAGTAAGGAGAGGAATGCCTCGTTGATGGATAATAGTCCATTAGTAATATAGGAATATGCAAACATTCTGCATGGCTTAGTCATTAAAAATATTTTTTAACTGGTAATATGCTTATGAAGCTCACTTCTCTGAGTAATACTTTGTAAATGTTGTTAAAATTCTGTGCAGATTTTTTTAAATTCTCCGAATATTATTCTTAAGTGCTTTTTAGCTTCACCTGTCTTTTGTCTTAATTACTTGGAAACTTTGGAGATACATAGTTTTGCTCACCTGTTGTTGTTTTTTACTTTTTATAACATTTGACAATGGAAAAGTAATGTATTCTACAAATAATCATGTAGACATTTTTCATGGATACACCTTTTGAAATGCAGATGTTGTTCACATTGACTGCAGTTTATAAAAAGAGATGTATACTTACAGTTGTTTTTTCCTTTTCTTTTAGAATTGAATTCCTGCGACATTTGAGAAGTTATTTCCAGGTTATGTTTAAAATTGAAACCAAACCATTTGAAGATGAACGAAAGGGAGGTGAAAAAGTCTTAATGACCTGTGTTGGCATTGGGTTTTCTAATCTTAGCAAAACAGTAAGATGATACTTGGATACATGGATTTCAATTAAAAAGGACAAAAATAACATTTCTATTGATACACTTTCATGCACATATTTACTCAGGAAGAGTATGGATTTTGTGGATGTGACTGACTTTCATTTATTAAAACAGTAGTTATTGCCATTTTAATCCCTCTGAAAGACAAGTTTGAGACTCCATTATGGACTTGAAGTATATGTTGAAGGTTACATTTATTGAAGATACTTCTAGACATTTATGATTAGTTTTGGAGTTGGAAATACAATCTACATGTCTATTTTTTCATTTTATTGTGCTAAGATCTCGTTCAAAATCAGATGCATTCCACGAATTTGATTCATGGAAATCTTATACAAAGGATGGCTGTTTTTCTGCTGAATATCATGCAAGCAAAATTCTTGTGCATCTGTGAATGATTTGAAACCTGTTTTCTACCTTGAAGATAACCTATCAACTGATTTGTGCATTCTTTTTCATTGTTTATATCTGCTCTTTTATTCCTTTCCATCCTCCCTACAATCTCTTACACTGGAGATTATCACTATAAACCACAAGCATGTTCTAAGGAAAAGCCATTTTCTTATACTCTACATATCCTGAAGTATGAATAAAAGCTGAAATTACATCCAGTTCCCTCACTTGTGCACAAAAATAAAGAACTTGAGACTAACACAAAATAAAAAAAGATGGGAATTAAAAAATGTAACACATGTCCTTTGCTATATATTTTTTTTACTGTTTATTCTACAGGAATAAAATTTTCCTAAATTAAATGTTCTTTCCTTCATGACTTGGACTTTTCCAGCTTCTGGAAAATTCAGGGAGATGGAAAACTCCCACTCGCAACGCAACAAACCTTATTCCCTGAACTTCTAATTCTATCCCCTTTTTAAAAAAAGAGTAAAACTTTTCAGTCAGCATGGTTCGATGTGGATAGGTAGTTCTCGACCTAAGATGACAATTAAGCCCCTCATTTCCATTGCTAACCGAGACAGCCATTAAGTGAGTTTTGCCCATTTTACAATCTTTCTTGCTACAGTAAAGTGAATTACTGCAATTGTTAAGGGAATCCAACTTCCTCATTGACTTTGCTTGTCAGAAGATCGCAAAAGGTGATTGCATGACCCAGGGGCTCTGCAACTATCAGTTGCCAAGGATCTGAACCCACTGGGATGATTCAGCAGTCAAAAGTGGGAAAACATAAGTCACTTGTTTCAGTGCTGTTGTAAGTTCAGATGAATGGTTGAATTTGAGACCTGTACATGATAGGCTCTCAAATGCTCCTTAGAGAGACTAGAGAAACAGAATACGTCTTTTTATGGTGTTTGGTGATGACACAAGGTAGATGATTAGAGGTACATCTACAAGGTAGATGATTTTAGCAAGGCAATTCAAGGTGATACAAAATTTGACATATTATATTTGCCAATTCTGCAAAAATGTACTGGTTTACTCATTTATAATCCAGTTTATATTCAGAAATAACAGACAAGATAAATTAGCACATATGTTATACTTTCATCAGGTTAATTTTAACTTTCTTAAACCACATCACACTAGTTCAGATGTACAGGCATTACACCTTGATTGCTTTAGAATGGAGGGGGACATGCATTTTTTTAAAACATGCATATTTAACATTCATTTACATATATAAATTAATTGAGTGCTAGTAGAAGCATGCACCATTAATACCATGAACTTGTTCCTTTTTTCAATTAAAACAATTTCACAAGTGAAGTTGTACAGTAGTACAACCTGGTTTCAGGCCCGGTTACAGCACCGAGATTGCCTTATTGTTTAAGCCAAAAGAGATGTATCTTGAGCTTAAAGGTTAATGCTCTATTGACCTCTATCAAAGTGGTCACTGGTAACTTAGGTCTGAAAAGGTATGTTTTCCATGGATTAAGTTTGATTTCTGGGACTACACTACTATTACAGAAGTGGTTCACTACTGTTATCTTTGATGTTTTCTTCAACTTGCCAGTCTAGCCAAGAGGATTCAGATTTTCCAGTTATCTCCTACTCAAGTATTCATCAAACGTGACCTTTTTTTCAGATTACTCAAGTATGGCTAGGTATTACTATTTCTTCTGAGGGTAGATTCAACACTGAACAGCACATGTATACATGCCCTAGTAGTGGTTAAGGTTCTGGCCTAGAAACCACTGAGTTGTGAGTTCTAGTCCCTAAAAGCCAGCTTGATGACCTTGGGCCAACCAATCTCAGCCCAACTACCAGGGTTGTTGCTGTGAAGAAAATAGGAATGGGAAGGAGTAGGTATACTTGCTGCCTTGACTTATAAAATAATAAAGGCAGAATAAAAATCTAATAAAATAATTGCTTCATGCTCAAGCTATATCTTGTAATTCTGTTTGTTCCTCCCAATTTATTTATTTGACAATTGCATTATATACATACAAAGTGGCAGAGTTTTGGCTGCATTATGTTTGCCCTCTTGTCTTTTTTTACGTTCCCTGTGGATGCTGATATTAGATTTATCTCCTAGCTTTTCTCCAAAAGCTCAAGGCACCTCACATGAAGATATTTCCTAATTTTATTGTGTGAGTAAATCTAGGTGAGAGTGCTTGTTTGGCTCAGTTTGTGGTGTATTTTTACCAGTGAAAGAAGACCTGAACCTGGCTCTCCACAGAACTAATTTAACACTTCAATTACTACACCACAATAGTGTTCTTGGATAACTATTTGGAACAAAGCTGTTAGTTGCTTGAGAGTCAAACAAAGAATGAGGCACTTTTAAATATTTGACTGGATCCACATGATGTCCTCACTCACGGTCAACTTAATTTTATTTACTCAACCCAGTTTTCTTGGTTTGAATGACATACTGAACCCTAAAATAGCCACCAAGGGTTGGGTTTGTACAATATGGTAGGTTAAAATGTGTGGTTGGATGACTTCAGTATGGTAGACAGCACTACTTTTCTGTCTCAGTTGAGGCAGAAGCAACAGGGACCTAATCTTCCATGTCTCAAGCTCTGATACTTGACTTTTTCTCCTGGTTACTATTCCCTTTGCTAAATATGGAACAACTGCTTTAATGACCAAAGAAAGGCCTCTGAGTAAACAATGACCCATCTCTCAGTGTGCTTAGCCATAAAGTAAGTTGTTTTAGATTTCTGAATCCAATATTGGACAAAGGTCCATTTTTCAAACTGTTGACAATGGGCTTGGGGTTTATACTCACCCAAAATGTGGAAAAAATATGTTTTCCTAAATCAGTGCTTTGCTTCCAATTTGGGGAGCATGTTTTGGAAGATGCAGATACCAGGCTGGTAGTCACATGTGCCCAACAATTGCCTTCTCTAATTTATGGGTACATTTATGTGCTGTGCAAACTCAGCCAAATTTGATTTAGTCAATTCTTCCAGCCATATGAAACTAATTCCAATTGGGACAATGACACAAATGAGGACACTTTAATCCTTTTCCCAGTATCATTTGCTGATTAACTGCCCCACTTGCAATTTATTCTCTTTCCTTAAATACAGACAAAATACATTTACATAGTTTTGTACAAGAACAAGTAACAATTTGACAAAAGTATATCATTCATATATTGCTCTAAGCCACAGTTAATTGAATAAGCTACAAGATTTAAGAACATAAAACAGGTAAACCAAAGTGAAATAAATCATGTTACAATTTAGGATCATATGAATCCTATGACTGATGCTATGAAACATTCTCATTCCATTGCCAACAATATCCATCTATTCAGAACATCTTATTTTCCTTCTGTTGAAGCTTACACTGGATTTTGTACTACCCTGAATGCAAACAGAAGAGATCCAAGTACTGGACTTTTCCATTCTGTTCCGAGTAAAATAAAACATCTGTTAATAAACAAGGGCTAGAAAAGGTACAGCTTTGAGACACAAGACCCTGATGCATGAAATCTCAGACTTTCTGATGTTTCAAAGATGAAGCATAGTGGCTCTCAAAACTTGTGACAAACTAGGATATGTGCTGAAACATTTTGCATATTACATTTAGGCGAATATTGTGTAAACTTTTCTCATTTCAGGCCAGGAAAGAACCATTTTCTCCTCCATGTTCCCCAATAAATTTCAGAATGATTATTCATTTTTAATCAGAAAAAGCTCCCATAGAAACTTAGGAAAGGACCCGCCTAATGGATAAAGCAGTTAAAAGCTATGGCAGGAAATTTGTCCTTCCAGACTTGCAAAATCCTATTAATGTAGCCTAAAAAGAAGTAGAATTAGCTCATCTAGTCCTGCTTCCAGTCTAGTTTACCTGGGTAGGCTGACAATATCCTTCATATGCAATTCATCTGATCCTGGACATTTAAACACAAAGTAAAAAGGGGTTTCCTTACCATGTTTCTATGAATCTCAAGGCTATCTCTTTTGGGGAGAAAATTAAGGATTAAGCAACTAGCTTTTTTCATCAAGCTTTAGCCACATTGATAATTTTCCATTAATACTGAACATATGTAAAGAAGTCCTCTTTGTTCTTAGTATCTTTCTGATAAGCAGGGCCAAGCTCATAAGATGGCATGCTGGTGGTCTCAAATCACTGACCTTACATAGAGATATAAAAGATTGGACTTAAGCACCTCCAGACTAAATAAAATTAATATAGCTTCTGCCTAAAACATTTGCTTTTTCTTAAAGTTAATCGGAATCCTAAAGTGAAGTCCTTAAGCTTCTTTACCCTGGACCTACCCGAACTTGAGATAACAGCAGAGTTATTTACTTTTAGAGAAAAGTACTTCCTACTTCTTTGCAGCTTAGGAGTAAGTTCTTTCTGTTTCTTCAATGTTCTGCTATTTTTAGAAGAACAAGTTCTTTTTTACTGTACTTAAATAGAAAGAGGCCTGGGGAATCTTCCTTGGCTTTGTAACAGAAGTCACAGAACTGACAGAACACAGAATCATAGGATTGGAAGGGACCTCAGAGATCTAGTCCATGTTCAAAGCAAGATATCTTATATCATTCTGGTCAAATTGTTGTCCAGTCTTTAAAAAAAACCCTCAGTGATGGAGCACCCACAACTGCAGGAGGCAAGCTGTTCCATTATCAATTACATTCATTGTTTATTATTATTAGTCATATCTTCCCCATCCAGTACTTCCAAGCTGGGAAGTATCCCAGCTATCCGTCACCAACCTGAGTTCATTCTGAATTTCAATTTTCCATCTCTACATTTCCAGGATACCTCATGGTGACTTGGCCCATTTCTTACTCCGGTACAGGTCCTTCTTGATTTCATCATTACAATTGTTTGCAATTGTGCTTCTAGGGACTTTCTTTTGCACTGAGCTCCTCCTGATATGTGCCCATTTTTTATATAAAACATTTCTAGTCACTATAGAGTTCACTCAGGCTTGAGAAAGCAACGCCTTAAAAAAAAAGTTTGATTCCAAAATCCCCCCATTTTTCCATGTTGCTCATTGAACCATTAGTTTTGACTAGACAACCAATCAATCATGTATTGATCACCTGTCATGTTCGGAATCGGACAGCATATAAATTCAACTATTTATCTACAGATGTATTTGCATAGCTGACTTCTTCGGTACAGGTATTCCTCAAATGACCAAATCTAATTCTCTAAAGAGAGTTATCGTTACACCTAGTCAAAGGCATCTTGCAACACCCCGGGATCGTCACAAGACTGATTAGTTCTTGTACTGTCCCATGTTTGGCGAAGCTTAGGAGTGTGTCTGTGTGTGTGTGTGTGTGGGGGGGGTAAGCCTTGCTTCTGTGTCCATTTTAGGCGACCTTTGGCCTATCGAGACGGCTCCCCTCTTCTTAAAAACGATTTAAGATGACATCCTTCCGATTTGAACCGATCCCCGCTTCCTTCTGAAGCCGCTTCAGAAAGCGGGCCGCTTGGCTCCTCCTCCCGTGGGGGGGGGAGGGAGGGAGGAGGAGCCTGCCGGAGACTCTCCGCTCCCTTTGGCGACATAGGCCCGGCGCGCGGGCACGCGGGGGCGCCTGATTCTCACTCGGCTTGGAGCTCTGTGCGGAAGCGGTGGCGGCTGTTCTTTTCACGCGCGCGCACCCCTCCCTCCGGAAGACCAGTGAGCAGGAAAGGGAACCGACGCTGCAAGCCCCGCTGAAGGCCGAGCTCGGCAGTGGCGGGCGCGCGAGGAGCAGGATCAGCAGCGGCAGCAGCAGCTCCTCTTCCTCCTCCCGGCGGAGCAAAAGCCGAGGGAAACTTGGAGCCTTTCCTCGGAGAGCTTTTGGGAGGAAGCCCCCGCCGACACCACCAAAACCCGGGTGAGTTCAGTTCCCCCGGGCGCCCGTTTTGGTCCGGTTTTCTCCGAAAATCCGTGCGGACTCGCCCACAATTGCAGGAGGAGCGGGTGCGGAACGGCCGGTTTAAGATGCAAAAGGCAAAAAAGTTTCGGGAGCTTTTTTGTTTTCCCCACCCCCACCCCCACTCCCTCAATTGGAAAAACTCCAGGGTTGAACTGTTGGGGAGCTTTTGGTGCTCTCCGAGGTGTTATTACCTAACCGGGTAATAATCCGGTTGCGTGTGTGTGTGTGTGGTTATTTTATTTTATTTTATTTTATTATTTTAAAGGAAAACGAGAAGGAAAAGGGCGGGGAAGTTGCCGGTCGTTCGTTCTTGTCGTTGGCATTTTATTCTAAGGGGAGAGAGAGCAGCTTGGGGTGTGTTTTTTTTTTTTAATTCATCGAACCGCCTACCCCTTAAAAATCCCCCTCGGCTCTGGTAGAAGTGAAACCGAAAGACGGTCTCTAATGTGTCAGAATAAGCCGGGGATAAATTTGATAGAAGCTCTGGTGGTGACCTTTTCTTCCGCCTTAAAAAAAACAAACAACCCCGACCATTTTCTTATTTGAGGCTGTCAAAGCCTTAGGCAGGATGAACTCGGCCGCGGTTAGAAAAGGGCTCTTACTCCTGTTTCATGTTTCTCTTTAAAAAAAAAACAAAACCTCAAGGATGTTGCTGTTTTTAAATAACACCCTCCTAAAATATAGCATGCATTTATACATTTGTAAAACATTGGGGTGACCTGTCCCAGACTTTAGGGAGGTTCTTTCCCTCCCCCCAAAGATAAGATGTGTGACTTGATTCTGGCCTTTTTTTTGTTGGTTCCCCCCCCCCTTTTCTGCTTATAAAGCTGACATTCTACAAATGAGTCCCTATCTCAAAAGGAGACAAAGGTCCTGTGGCTTCAGAGTGGGGGAAGAAAAGAAGGGGGTGGCAAACGTCTTTGCTGAGAATGATTGGAAAGAAGTTGTGGTTTGCAACCCAATCTGAAAATGCGCTGTTGGCACAAGTGAGGAAACCACAATATATGGGTTTGCATCTCCTGAGAATCTAGCCAGAATTGACATTTTTGGTAGCACCAACTTTAGGGAACTGATGTTATTTCTGTTTCTTTTTGCTTGATCTGATAGACTTCTTCGGCTACCCTTCTCCTTTTCATACTGTTGAATTGAACTCTAGGAAGGTATTAGCAGTTTGTGGGGAAGGATCACAAATTATGTTGGGGATTTAGTATTACAGTTTGTTTTTTAAAGGATTATAAATCTACAGAGGAACTGCTGGTTCACAAACAGCAAATGAAGTGTGAATGGGTGTAATGAATGTTCTGTGATGTAATTTTCCATATTTTAAAAAAATTAAAAGGAAGATAGAGGGAAGTCTCAGATAAGGGGAAAAAACCCTCAGGCCTGTTTATAGCTGTGGAGAGAGAAAATATCTTCTTTCCATAAGTTTGCATGTATGATTTTAAGTTGGGAAGGACACAGAAGTAGCTGTCTTACCTAGCAGATGATCAGATTCATTGTTATCAGATTGGCTGTCCACTATGTTGTAAGTTGCTATCCTCCATAAGCTTATCAGTACAACATATATATGATATGTATTAGAGAATAAAATCAGAATGACATTGCTGTTGAAAAAATAAGGAAACCAAAAAAACCCCATGTTTATATCTTCTTGACTTTTAACACGATTATGGAATGATCTGGGATTTAAATAGTTATATTACATCCTGGACATTTAAAGTTCACCTGGAGAGAAGAATATGACTCCAGACTAAAACTAAATGAGTTTTTTTTCTAGAGATGGCACTGTAATAATGTTGTGGCCTGGCAGACTTGGACAATGAGGAGGTTAGGGAGGAACATGGGCCAATCCTGGAGTCTGGGGAAGGCTGACGGGTGCTCTGCATCAGAGACAGAGATGGGGCCAGGGCTGTCTGACAGTTATTAGCTGCCTTCAGAGTCAGACAACAGTGGGGCAGAAGAACAGCTGCAGCCTCTTCCCAATGTGCGCATGCGCAGAGCTGCCAGGAGAAGGAAACAGTTAAGGAACAAGGGTTGACTCAAGAGTAAAGATACAGGTGGTGGTGAATGGCCCCTGCCATAGGGAATAAAAAGGAGCAAAAGGGGAGTGATGTTTTCAGGAGACAATTAGTTCATTTAATTAGGGTGAAGATTTGTTTGTCACTCCTTGCCAAGTATTTTCTTGTACATATCAGCTCTCCAAGCCTGATAAGGTCTATGGTTGTAAATCACTCTTGAAAGACTGTTTGCCTGGACTTTGTTGGATGTGAATGATAGGAATTCACATGAGCCTAATAAAAAGGGGTTTTGTCGGGATGAGGAGTCTGCTTTGTGATTTTGGTGATGCCTAGGTCGGAACAAATATTGAGGGGTGTTGCTTTGTCGATAAGAAACAATGTAAAATATTCAGGTGAACATATTTTTTCACATCTATATCAAGCACACTGTTTAGGACTTTGACTATGTAAATATGAACATACATATTTACATATTTATACATACAAATACCTCCCGAAGATCATTGGAGTGTGAGACTGAAGCAACCATAACCTAAAGATGAAGCACTTAAGCAGAGGGGACTAAGTCAATCTTTTCAAAAAGTTGAAAGAGAGAAACATAAGGAGAGAAACATTCTTGGAGAGAAACATAAGGAGAAAATCTCTAACGATCAAAGAAGAAAGGTCCTCTGAAGAAGACAAAGAGACCCAACACGATAGAAACACTCCATCCTATATATCAGGGTGTCAAACTTGCAGCCTGCAGCCCAGATGCATCATGCACTGGCAATGCCTACTCCGGGTTTGGTGAAGGGAGAAAAGTCGCAATACGTTAAGTGACAACAATATGACGCTGTGAGTTTGACACCAGTGCCATATATAATTACAAGTAGTCCTTAGCAATAGCAATAAGATTTATATACCACTCATCAGTGCTTATACAGCTCTTTCTAAGCGGTTTACAGAGAGTAAGCATATTACCCCCAACAATCTGGCTCCTCATTTTACTGACCTCAGAAGGATGGAAGGCTGAGTCAACCTTGAGCCTCATGAGATTTGATCTGTCAAACTGCTAACAGCTGGCAAGTCTGCAGTACTGCATTTAACCACTGCGTCACCGAGTCTCTTACCTTCAACTTTACAGGCAATTTAAGAACATTTATGACCATCGCATTCTTCAGTCATATGATCGGCATTACAGTCAGTACATATTTTATGTTTGACTTGTCAAGTTTTTTTCTTCCTCTGTTGCAGAGTATAGAGCTTGGAGAGGAAGGGATTGCAAGAGAGTAAACTCATCTTCTACACATTAAAAGTAATATGTTCATGCCTGGCATGGGAGCTGCAGATGCACTATGCAAACAGCTTTCAGGACTCTCTTAAAATTCTTTATCTCCAATTTTGATGAGACAACAAGCTATTTCTGTAGACAATCTGTCCTTTGCCTGATTCTTCCTCCTCCCCATAGAGCAGAGATATTGGAGAGAAAAGGATTAGAAGAGAGTAAGCTGTTTGCTCTTCTATACATTGAAAACAATGCAATATCACCAGCAGCAGGAAGGAATCAGGCAAAGGAGAGATTGCTTACAAAAAGCACTCCCCCCCCCCTTGAATAGTGGAAAGGTTGGGGAGAAAAGGATTTCAAGAAAGTAAACTGTTTATGTAGCATATCTACAGATCCCAATAGCAGGCTAAAGGCACAATCAAATAAGTGGAGATGGGAGGAAATGTACACTGTAAACAGTAACATTTTGTTGCTACTTTAAAGTTCATTGTGTCTGGGTTTTCCTTATGTTGCTCAGTATTTTGTTGAAAATTATTTGTATGTGTTGCTAATTTTTTCCTGGCTGTTGATCAGAATTATATGTCTCATCTGCTTTAGCTGCACCTATCAGGAAACCCATTAGAAAGGGGTTTACAACAGGCTGTGAAGGCATGAGTGACCATAAGCCGAACCTGGGCATGTTTGTAATGGGAGCTAGGAGTAAAGAAAATGAATGTGTCCAACACAGTTGAAGGGCACCGAGTGATGGACAGAGATAGATAAATAGTGAACTCGTAGAAGGCATAATTAGAACAGATTTATGTTCTTCATTGGGCATAAGTGGTACCACCCTTTGGTATGGCAGAAGAGACAGAGCAAAAGGAGGTGAGTCCACATTAAATGATTTTAAAAGAGAATGGATTTTTTTTCCTGAAATACCTCTGTTGCTGGCTGCTTTAGAAGTTGTAGGATATATACCAAAGCAGGGGAATATTAAAAGAGATGCCAAGGCTGAAATAAAACAGTATGTTTATATAAACTATCACTATTAATTACAGCATCAGGGGCTCTTCCATCTGCCAGAATGAGTTCCAGTAACAAAGAGGTTGCTTTCATTAGGCAGTTTTATAGCCCTCCAACCTATTTCCCCCCCACCCCCAAAGTTGCTTAGTTTAGGCATCAGCAAAAGGAGGTTAGATATAAATGAGGATTAAGTGTCTAAGCAACAGATGCCTGCTGTATACAGAAAGACAGCTTTTTTTAATAAGGCAGTTTTGTTTAAGGATGTAAATGCAGTCTTGTTGCATTACGAGGACACATAGGAAACATATCCCACCTCCCTTTTGAATACAACAGCAGCCAAAAACTCAGCATGCCACCTTAAACAGGTAGTTCTGTTCTCCTTGCAAGGAATTATAGTGTGTTGTTGTGCCATTCATAGGCATTGTCCATATATACTGTTGCACGTAACAGAATAATAATCAAGTGATGAGGTCATGTATGTAGTCATGGTAAACTTGTTGATTGGCTCTTTCAGATACCAAAGTTCAGTGAATTACTGCATCATCACAGCTTAACATAGCCAATAGGAAGCATGAGCATTTTCATTTCTGCTAGCACGAAGGCCCTGTGCCTAATGAAGACAATCATTAGCCACAAATACAGGAAACTCTCTCTTCACTAAGACATGTGAAGTGTTCCACTCAGTAAGGTCTAATATTTCTGGGGCTTTCATTTGTCTTGCTTTTCCCCTTACCTAGACTTTCTATATGGCCAAAACCTTTCTGCTCGCTTTTTGTTGCATGCTCTGGGAATCCTGAGGCAAAACTTGGGCTGTTCATTGCATTCCTGATTAGATAAAAATATACAATTCAACCACAAAGGATTTTATTTAGTTCCTAATAATTTAGTTCCTAATAACTTCCCAAAATGAGAACTTCCAAAGCTGGGAAAAGGAAAATGTATACATTGACACAGGACATTCAGTGCCTGGATTGCTTCCAGAGACAACTGTTAAAAAGACTTCTCTTTTGATTTCAGATAGGCCATACCTGTCCATGAAGGCGCTGTTAAATGCTTCTTTTTTATTTAATAGGTGATATGCTGAGGGGCAAAGATAAATCCCAACAGATATCTCCAAGGTCCAGCATAAATCTAAGGCAAGGCAGGAATGAAATTTCTGACAAAAAAACCCCCAACCCTAAATAAGAGTAGAATTAGGAAAACAAAGCCGTTTCATCCCTTTTTCTCCAAATGATTTCTGAGACTAGCTAGGTCTCCTTAAGAGGAGAAATCACTTTTTCCCAACAGTAGCAGCTGTAAGAAAGGATATGTGCAAGAAACACTTGTATTGCAGGAAGTTCTTGTAATGCTGGCTAATTTGGAATTTGCAGGATGAATACTGAAGCAGAAGGATGTGAAAAGAGGTACTAGGACTATAATAAACAGCATTGTGTTTATTTAAATTGTTCCTATTAATTATTTTCCAGGTGTTAAGTAAAAATGGAGGTCAAGTGCAAGCAAGTGGATCATAATAATTAAATTCTCTTTTAATTTTTCCCACCTTAATTGTTTTAAATATGATAATAAAGCGGAAATCATATGCCTTCCCTTACTTCCATCCTACCTACAGCTAGTCTGTGGGTTACAATGGTAATTCGTACTGGAATTGCAGGTCCCATCTATTCAGGAAATACAGTACACCTGGTGGGACCAAGCAAAAGGGCCTTCTCAGTGGTAGCTCCCTCCCTATAGAAAATACCCCCAAAGATAAGATTGGCCCCCACTTTGTTACTTTTTAGGAAGGCTCTGAAGATGTGGTTCTGTTTGCAGGCCTGAGGACTTCAAGCAGATATGGAGCCAATCGAGTGCTTGATATGATTGTATTGTTACTATCAGGGTGGATTGGAAATGGGGTGTATGGGTTTTTAATTTTGTTTTTGTTTTATATTTAATGTTTTTAATGTTTGATATTTTTTAATTTGATCCAGTGTGTCAGTTTGGTGGCCATAAAAATTGTTTGATAAATAAATAAATGGATTCTGGTAGTCCTGGTTGCTGTCAGTAAATGAGGACCTCATGTGAACACAACTTCCAAGTTCCTGCTAGCTTCACCATTGACTTTGCTTGTGGGAAACTGGCAGGGAAAATTGGAAATTGTGATCACCGTGACTGGTGGCATGTTATGATGACCAAAATTCTGAGGACTATCATTTTTCCCTCTCATTCAGCACTATTGCATTTTGAATTGTCACTGAATGAATGGTCATAACCTGAAGAATATGTGTATAAAAAAAGCAGCAGGATGATTCAGAGAGAATATCTATGTAGAAATTGGGTAGTGGGGAATAAGAGGGTCTGGCCAATGTAAGGATATTTACTTGACCCCTGTTGTCCTTGTAGCCCCTGTGATACAGATGATGTAGTTTTTGGTATTAAATAGACAGCCTTCCAAAGAAGAGTTAGAATTGATTTCAGTTTTACTGAGATGGTAAAGAAAACTTCAAAAGAGTTTATTTATCTACAAAATTTATTTATTCGTTAAACATGTATTTTGCCCATCTTACTATCCAGGGTTACGAACTAGAAATAGTTTTGATCAATTGAAAAACTGAAATAATGCAGGTTGCTACATTATATTTGCTCTTTAGAGTTACTAGTATCAGTAACCCAAGAGTTAAAGTCTGATCTTAAGTGGAATACTTTCTAAAGCATTTGGCACTGTGCAAAGCTATTAAAATGGCTAAGGTTGCGGAAAACTCTTCTGTACAATGTTTACATTTCAGTACTAGTTAATTGCAAATGTTACTTTATAAGGTTCTGTAGTTGAGCGGTATTTTATGATTGACAAAATATTTTAAAACATTAGCTCTTGGGAGGGGTGAAATTAAAAGTAATTCTGCTATGGGAAAAGATTATTTTATTTTCGTGGCATAAATATACCCACAAAGTAAGTTAAAATATTTTTTTGAATTGTTAAAAGACTCAGTATATATTTAAAGCTGATTATTGAGTTTTTCCAATAATTTTGTTACATTATTTGGACTTGCCACATGCCGGCATATTTCTAAGCTGCTTTTAGAAATTTCAGTGCGATAAGAATATTTTAAAAAAAATAGAATAAGAGTAATTAAATACTGTTTTGTTCAAAACTATCAAAGTTATGCTGAATGTCCAGTATGTACTTAAATCCATTTTTTCTCTCCAGTATCCCATGTGCAATTGAGTCCAATTAATTTATGCTCTCAGTAAACTACAATTTTATTATGAACTTGGTAGCTGAGCAGTATTTATCCTTTAAGATAACATTTGAGATTTTGGTTTTGCTTTTATTGGATTGCCCTTAGATTTGGGTGAGGAAGATATTGAAACTTTAATTTTGGACTATTGGGTCTATATTGAACCTATAAATTTATAGAAAGCTGAGATAGAATGCAACATACTGGTACATTTTATTTTCTATAGTAAACAATAAAATAAAGAAGAGCTTTTTAGTAATAGAATACAGCAAAAAGTATGCATTTAGATAGTCTAAAAGAATTAATGTCATACTTCGATCACTGGGTGAACTGTTTTCATAATAGTGCATGTTGTTTAGACAGGATCATTGCCCTGGCTCTATTCAATTCTAGCTTCTCCATTTTAAGCTAGAATTTTGGCTTATTATTCACAGATGTATCTTATTTCTGTTGAAAATGGGTTTGTTTGAATAGAATGTTAACTTTTCTCTTTCTTCTAAGAAGCCAGAATGTCGTTTTTCTAACAGGCTTTGATTTCAGGTTAAAGACCACTCTAAAAATTCTAAACATACAATTTTTATTGGTCCATTAATATTTTTATATCTAATTGCTTCCCCTTGATGCTGAATGGGAGAGGTTAGTAATAGGAACAGTCTTCGTTATGAATTATAAGCCAGAATTCTGCAGCATTATAGCATTGTAAATACATCAGTTGTCTTGTGACATCATTGGCCTTAAATTCTCAAACTGTGTCATCTGCCATTTTTTATGCTGGTATCCATTATGTAGTTTTCTGAGCTGGTGCTAGCAGTTAATACATTGTAAACATTCTGTCATAAATTAGGTGGTGGACAAACTTTAGACCGGATCTCTGAACAATTTGTAAACAATTGTAAGCCTTATGAGCCTCTCTAAAGAGCTTACCATATTCTGAATAAGTGGTGTGGTTGTAATGACTGCAAATAGGCAGGTCTATGTGACCTGGACATATAAGCTTTGGTTCCAGAAATACATGTGTTTAACAGAGTGATGGTAAAATTAATGGAGAATCTCTGACTCATAAGTTTTTATTTCTGAATATATTTTTTCTTAGAATTGCTGAGGGACAAGAGTACCGAAGAAGATAATTGGTTTTATTTTAGAAAAATAAACTATGTGTTTGAAGCATGACTGTTACAGAAATTTGAAGGCACTGAATTATTTAATGGATTTTGATAAAAATTTAAATTGGTCAGAGAGATTCAGCTTTAATTAATTTATTTTAAATGAGGCTGTGAAATTCCTCTTATAGATTCCAAGATTCTGTGTTACCCCAGACTGGTATTAAAGCAACTACACTGACATTTGTATAGTTTTTGCTCCTTTAATCTTGCCCAGCAGCTGAGAGTTGATAATAATAATGGCAACTGCTGAATAGTTCTTTAGAAACTTTTTCTTCATTTCAAATATGTGGTTTAAACCTTTCTCTGTTTATGCATATAAATAACAATGGTATTAGTTCATGGTGTAGGAAGTTAGCACCCACACCTCTCTTAGAAAAACATGGAATTAGCAGGGACATGTGACTGCTTGAGCCTTAGTGCCACAGAGCAAAAATCAACTTAGGTGGAGCTTGGTGTGGAGGTAGGTGAAGGGGATGGTCTCTTCTGATTCTGAATGGTGCGTCTATGTATATGTGCTTGTGTATGCAGCTACTTCTAAAATACAGGCAATACAGACATTCTGGACAAATTTTGCTCCCACCAGACACAAGTCCAAGGTGTTCAGAACTTGCTGTGGTAACCACTCCCAAATACAATCCCCCAGAATCTATTTAACTTAATACAACATAAATGTGACAAAGAAAGAACTTTACAATGAATTTCCACCCTTCCCCATAATCTTTCCAGCTCTCTTCTGGGGATTGAAAAAGAGTCTTTAGTCTTCACTGGTACATCAGTATCCTCTCCTTCATATCTCTGGGTGGCATTAGGTTTGACCTGGTGGTATGGCTGGTCAGTCAGTCTTGCTGTTTCCACATGTTGTAAAGTCATCTGGGCAGGGCTGAAAGACATAAGAACAAGGTCCCCTCCCCCCTTTTGGGGGGGGTAATACTCCCAGGAAAGGCATTGTTTGCAGGATAAGAGATGGGGAAGTAGATTGCTTGCAGGTAGGGTTTGAGAAAAAACTTGTCAGTATTTCAGTTACCAAACAGGTAAATCAGTTTCAACAAATGGAGACACAACAGATGAGAAAGGAAAAAAAACTGGATTCACATGCTTCAGGAAAAGGATGGACAGATGAAATCATTTAAGCATGAAACTTTTCCTGTAAGTTAACTTAAAACATACACTTATAACCTTGGGCTTTTCTTAAAAGTGCAGAAAGGAAAGAAAAAAAATTGAACACTGTTCTCTTTATTTTGTTCTGTTGGCCAGGCAATAAAATATTGGACTGAAATAAAAATATGTATAGAATCCATTGTAAAGCAATCAATTGAGATATAGAAGCCTTTCTACACTTCCAACATTTTGCTAATTTTTTTTCCCATCCCTGCTAATTGCCAGTGAGTAGTGCCACCTATAATACATTTTATAGAGGTTTTCTTTGTATGCTACTGATCTTATTAGTCTCAGATTCTTATTCCATATCTTATCCCACTTTTCTGGATCAATCTGTCCACGTTGACCTAGTTTTTTCATGCTCCCCCTCTCCCAGTTTTTCTCCAATCAAGTATTTATATGCTTCCCTAATTAGTTTTTCATTTGTTCCTATTAGAATTTGATCCAATCCATTAAAATTTTTACTGAATCCAAATTTTTTCTTATCACTCTCCTAACTCGATTTCAATTGTATATAGGACCACCATGATAGTTCTACTCCTTGTATGTTTATTTCTTGCTGTATTTTCAATTCTCCTTTTTTTTTAAAGGTCTCACTATATCGTAATGTTTTCTCAAAATTTATAAGGGTTGGGTATGTCCATACCTCTTAACGGTGAGACCCAGAGCGGTACTTTGTCATAATTCTTCTTTTTTATCTTGGTCCAATTCGTAATTAGTGCATTTCTAATAATATGGTTTTGAAAGTGTTTATGGGTTCTATTTTTATCATACCATATGTAAGCATGCCAACCCATCTGCAGATCAAACCCTTCTAGAGTGAGGAGTCTTTTATTGTGTAAGGCAGAGGTGTCCAAACTTGGCAGCTTTAAGACTTGTTGAGTTCAACACCCAAAATTCCTCAGCCAGCTTTGCTGACTGAGGAATTCTGGGAATTGAAGTCCACAAGTCTTAAACTTGCTAAGTTTGGACACCTCTGATAAGGTGACCCATTCTTTCATCCAGGCTACTGTTGCTGTTTGATGGTAGGTTTCCCAATCCGGTAAGCCAAATCCACCTCTACCTTTATTGTCCTGTAAATCCCTTAATTCTAGGTTTTCACCCTCACCATATAAATTTTGCTATCATTTAGTTTAAATCTTTAAAGTATGCCTTTCTCACTTTTATTGGAATTGTCTTAAATAAAAATAATATTTTTGGTAATATGTTCATTTTAATTGAGGTGATTCTTCAAAGTAGCAACAAATTGAAATTTCCCCACCTATCCAGCTCTAATTTGATTTGATCTTTTAATCTATCATAGTTATCCTTTTTTAGCATTGTACATTTTGCCGACAATTGAATCCCTAGATATCTTACTTTTTTTCACTTCGTAATTATAGTAATCCTTCCAAATCTTCTTTCTGTTTTTCTGTAAGATTTCTAACTAACATCTTTGTTTTTTCCTTATTAATCTTCAGCCCAGCTACCATCCCATATTCCTCTATCATATTCATTAATTTGGGTCCTGATTCCTGTGGTTCTTCTAATATGAAAGCTAGATAGTTGGAAGGATGGTTTTAATGGTGGACAGGACCACATCAAGATCCTGGGCAAAAAAGCACATGGATGAGAGAGGGAAAGAGATTTATAACTTCTGTTGGGCTTTGAACTTGCTTCCCATTCCTGTGGCAAGAAATATATCCTGATTGGTTGTCAGACTCCCATGGGGCCATGCAGGGATAGCTTGATTGAATCTTGCTGGGTGATGTAATCTTCCCAGGTGCCATGTGGTGAGATGGGTAATCCTATCATATCCTGAGAGCCATATCTTAATTTCATAACCCTGGAGTTGAAAGTGGGAGTGTAGGGAGCTGCAGGAAGCTGCTTTGTCTTTAAAACATGTTTCTCCTTTTCTCATCCAGGGAAATATAATATTCTGCCTTTTTAATATTTCCTAGAATATTTCATTCTTCTAGAAGAAGCGTGGGTGCTAACTTCCTATACTATGAAACTTGGATAAACATGACTCAAATGTTCTTTGGAATCATTGGAAAAGAACTGTTATTTACTTTGCTATACCGTAACAAATATCTTTACTCAAGCTATGTTTCAGGTTTTCAGAGGAAAAGATATGGGGAGTGGTAAATATAAATCTTTAGTAATTCCAGAAATAATGTTTTTTTCTTTTTATGATTCATCTAGTTAAAATGCAGTTCAAATCATGGAGATAATGCAAATTTGTATAGAATAAAGGATATTTATAATCACTGTTATTTATACTGCTATGCATAAATACAATATATAGCCACTGCCCTAGCTGAACTCCTATGCACCATCTGTGAGGTATCCTTTGAAACCAGTTCCCTATCCGACCTCTGGTCACTAGTCACATTATACCTATCTTTAAAAAAGGTGATCCTTGTCTAGTAGAAAATTACAGACCAACTGTAAAGTTGAGTCACCTGTAAAGTTATGGAATTAATTATAAACCAATCCATTACCCTCCACTTAGAGACAAACAATCTGCTATCTAACAAGCAGTTTGGTTTTAGGAAAAAATTGTCCTGTAATCTGCAACTCCTACACTGTAGAAACATTTGGACTACACGTTTTGACCAAGGTTGAGGTCTAGACACAATTTACATTGACTTCTGTACAGTGATTTGATTCAGTGGTACATGACAAACTACTGCTAAAACAAAATTCTAACCCTAACCCTAACCCTAACCCTAACCCGGATTGTAAAGGATCCAGATAATTTGCTTCATTCAAGGTATGCAGGAGCTGAGAGGCCACCACATTCTCAACAACCTTCCCCAGAAAGGGAAGGTTGGAGACCGGATGAAAATTGTTCAAAACAGCTGGATCCAGGGAAGGCTTCTTGAGGAGGGGTCTCACCACCACCTCCTTCAAGGCTGGCGGGAAGAACCCCTCCCTCAGAGAAGCATTAATAATCACCTGGAGCCAGCTGCGTGTCACCTCCCAGCCAGCCGAAACCAGCCAAGAGGGGCACAGGTCCAATAAACAGGTGGTGGTGCTCATTGTACCCACAGCCTTTTCCACATCATCAGGGGCCACAGGAACAAACTCTTCTCAGATAACCATACTAAGACCTGCCCCAGTCACCTCCATAGACCACACACAGCCAGAGTCCAGGTCCGACCGAATCTGGGCAATTTTATCTGACAGAAACTGAACAGACTCCTCAGCTCTGCCCTGCAAGGGCTCCTCGACCTCCCCCAGTTTTAAGAGGGAGCGAATTACCCTAAACTGGGCGGCTGGGCGGCATAGTAAGAACACTTTGCCACGTTTATCACCACTAAATAGGTTCTAATATGGACTCCTAATAGTGTTTGATTAGATTCAGGTTTTTTTGTCCTCCAGCGGCGCTCTAGACGTCTCCTTTTCAATTTGAATTAATTGAATTAAATATTGCTAGAGCCTTAATTTTGTGATACAATTTCATTACAGGGCACATAGAAAAATATCACAAAAGATAGTTATGGTGAGCATTGGTTAATTGCCAAACCAACCATGTCTTAAATATATTTATTTCTTATTAGCTACATTACAAGTGCTCAAAATCAAGCAATTAAAAGTTATTTTTTATTCACACAATTTCATTTTATCAGAATATGCTTACAGTAACTTGCAAATTGATGTTCTCTTTCCTATCAAGATATATTTTACTTGCAACCCTGTTTTGCAAGGGTTGATATTTATTTTTCTAATGACTGCATCAAAAACGAGTGATTCTCTTATTTACACACTCAGTTTCAGCTTTGAATCAAATTTTCAGAGCTTAGAAAAAGAAAACAATACTGGAAAAAGTAAAATTACACAGAACAGGGCAGTATAACAATGATAGTACACTAACAATTCAGGGAAAGAAAAGGGTTGAAAGATCCTAGTTCTATTTACCCTTAGAGTTGTCCCCAATGAATATGCTATTATGGACACATTCATAGTTTAAGTTTTATAGGTAGTTAGCTCTTTCCATGGCTTCAATGTATAAGAGTTTTCTTACCCTTTCTTGAAATAAAATATCTTGAATGGAACTAACACTGATATGCCAGATTGTAGATATTCTGCAAAACAGAAGACTTCCCCTTCTACATAAAATATAAATTTAAGAAATTTATGGAATCAGGGGACTCCATAATGGAAAACAACATTAATAATGAAAGGAAACTTATATTTTCCACTTGCTTCTAACTTGATCCTTGAAGTATACCAGCACTCAAAATTCAATTTTATAAATAGTTGTTTTAAAATTTGACATATATATTATTTTACACGTTGCAATTCTATCTTGCTTTCTCCAAATTGTTCAGGCTGAATTATACCCTAACACAACAATGAGGTAAGATAACATGAAAGGCAGCAACAGCACAAAGTCATTTAAAGATGTTCGTACATGTGTATAATCCAGATACAGTTCTCCCTTGCCTAGTCTTAACCACTAATTACAGCATATTGGCTTGCAGTTTTATTCAGCTTGATGTTATACTTAGAGACCTGTTACAGATATCCATAAAAATGTTTGAAATAATAGCAACAGAATCAAATGGTGGTAATAGAAGATCAACATCTTGATAAAGAAATTATAATTTTGGCACTAACAGAGATGGGCAGGCTGTTGCTAGGACTAATATCAGTAGTGCTATGTCAAGGACAGACATTCATTGGAAATAGGTTTGTGATTTGTCATGATGAATATTCTTTTGAAAGTAATTTTATTTCAGTGTGATATCCCAAATTAACATAATAGTCTCACTTAATTAACTATTTGAATTTGGTCAGGAAAAATCAGCATGACTGCCAGATCAAAGGAATAATTAAAGTGGGTAATAAATGTCTTGAGGCAAACAGTGAGTGACGAACCCAACCTTGAACTCATTCCTTCAAACATCATCGCAATATGGTCATTGATACTTTTAATGGTGGAAGAGAGATTTGGGGCATAAAAGAAAAATTGATCATGTTGGCTGACTTTATAGTTATCCAAATCTGCCTTCCCTTACTTCTTCCAGAGAAAGAAACATTTCTCATTGGTAGGATGGTCTGAGAGAAGCCATAGTGGTTTTCTGAACAGTGATGGAATGGAGCATCATTCATAAGCTTGATAGTGAGTTCATGGATTCCATGGTCAAATATGGGTCTTTCCACCACTTCCCATATTATGAGAGAACCTGTCTGCACGGTACGCCATCCATTGAAAATATTCCCCATATTTTCTTTGACTGTGAATTATATGACTTAAGAGCCATGATGTACAGTAGTCAGCATGCAGTACTGCAGGCTAATTCTGCTGACTGGCAGCAGTTTGATTGTCACTGGCTCAAGGTTGACTCAGCCTTCCATCCTTCCGAGGTCAGTAAAAACTGAGGATCCAGATTGCTGGGGGCAATATGCTGACTCTTAGAGAGGGCTGTAAAGCACTGTGAAGTGGTGTTTAATTCTAGGTGCTATTGTTATTGCTAAATACTCAACATCCCTACTGGAAAGAATAGCACATTGGGATCTGAACCACAGATTCTCATATTTCCTCCTGGGCTCAAATTTCCATATTGTATACAGAACTGCTAAGTTGATAACTAAGATAGAGATCTTCCAATACATTGAACAAATTTGGGTTCCCTGTAAGGGATACTCACTTATCTGCTTATCGACGCCTTGTATGAAGGCGTATGAATTTTATAACTCTATTTTATAACTCTATTTTTCCTATCTATTTCATTCTGGAATTGGACTATGTACTGTATTTTATTTTATTGATAAGTATCAATCAATAAACTACTACTACTACTACTAAGTTGCTATATGTACTGTATCATGTATTATTCTTTGCTAAGAAACAGTTCATTATCATTTGGATTTGTTTCTTTTTTAACCTGCCTTTTGTTGTTGTTTCAATCATTCAGTTGTGTCTGACTCTTGGCGACTTTTGAGGCAAATGCTCTGAAAGCTTCACTGTCAAGCACAGTTGGATGCTCATCTTTTTAGCATTTTGATATTATCAAGCGAGCATGTTCTTTGCTTGTCCCTTCTTTTTTTCCCCACTAACACTTTATTTTTATAAATAAAGTGGTGACCATACACAATACTCCTTCCTCTTCTTACTTTCTGCATAAGAACAACCTATGATTTGAGTTGGGATGACGGAGAGGACTGTTCCAAAGACATACAGCCAGTTTTTCATGCATGAGGCAGGACTAGATCTTAAAGTCTCCTGATTTCTAGCTGGGTGTCTTAACTACTTGTTCTGTCCCATGCGGCCTATCTATCTATCTATGTAGGTATTTCAGACTGTCCAACCACTGGTTAAGGTGCAGTATTGCAAGCAAGTTCTGCCCAAAGGCTGGAATTTGATCCGGATGGGGCTCAAGGTTAACTCAGTCTTCATACTGGTCGGTAAAATGAGGTCAGTAAAATGAGAAGCCACATTGTTGGATGCATTATGCAAATAAGTCTAAAGGCTATCACTATTCATTTGAACAGTACTGACTTCAATAGGCGAACTTATCTCACATCTATAGTAGCTCATGTCCTTATTACCAACCAGCTGGACTACTGCAATGAGCTTGAAACAGGCCAGCCTTAAATACTACTTGGAAACTATAAGGTCCAGAAACCACTTTGAGAAGTGCCTGACATCAAATCAGTTCCTAAAACATCACACTGGGATTCTGTTGGATACTGTCGAACTGGTCAAGAGAGGAGGGCCAAGCAAAGGGGAAAACTGTACTCTTTGTGTGGGAATACTCATATCTAGTCTTGTTTTCACCGCAACCATTGATCTTTAGTAAAAGAATTGATCACTTCAACCAAACGGAGTCGAGGGCCCTTTTTCCCTAGGGATGCAGCTGGGGGCAGGTATGACATGTACCCTATGTTAGCTATACATTTCAAAACATGGGAAAAATATTTTTGGAAATTAATAGAAAGGTAAAAAAAAAAGGACACTTTAAGCCTTTTCCAAATTACTGGATAGTTTTGATGACAGTTATATTTCATGTTAATATCCAAAGCTTTTAGTTAATCTTGTGGTGACTTTATTAAAAAAAATTTAAGTGTACTTGAAAACAAAGAATTCTTAATGCATTCTTAAAATATTTCTGAACTCCAAACATATGAGAGAGAATAAGGGAGACAGAGAGAGTGATAAAGAGACTGATTTAGACCTAATAAGTATACTTTCTTAATCAGTCTCCTGATACTTCATTCATTCTGGAAACCGCACTAGGGAGTTTTGTGATGCTAAGCAGCAGTAGAAAGTTCTCTAATTTAGAACTACATCCATTCTGAAACTTTTGAAAAATTAAGAACATGGTGTTGCTTTTGGAAATATTTATTTTGACAATTTCTATAGAATTCTACAAGACTGTAACCAGCATATGACAAAGTCAATCTGCCTCCCACTGTTATTAAAATATATATAAATAACAAACAAACAATAAGCTAGCATTATATGAAAGACACCAAATGGAAGTAATGATTGAACAGTTATAAAAAATAGCTGCAAAGAGGGTTTACAAGCATGCAAGTTTCAGTTTTTAAATTTCTGAAAAGAACGCAACAATTAAAATATTATTTTAAAAATATACAAAGTCAGTAGTCACAGAGAAGTGCAGGAATCATAGGAGGTTTTCTTGGGCAACGTCCACATGACGTCCAGATACACTGGACAAGAAGACAAGAAAATGAAGTCTGAATGTATCTGTGGGATGTTCAAAATAGTACAAGAAAAACAAGCATATCAACAACAAAAATTGTAAGTAGTCAGCATTGATTCACAGAGTGAACCATTTCCACAGCTGCTTCCTTTTTTTACAAGCATTTTTAATATACTTGTATGGCACTTTCTTAACCAACATTTGGACTGTTAACCTTCACTTAGTTACTGCTATCCTGTTGTGCAATATATGTTTGTCTTCATAGGGTGTAAACAGAGTAGAATAGAATTTATGCAGAAGCTGCCTAAGATATCAGCAGGAAGAGTGGATCAGCAAGGGGAATTTATAATCAATATCCAAGTCTCACACATTTTTATAAGCAATAGAACAAATTTGAGACACATGCCTCTGTTCTATTTTGATAAATATGCCTAGCAGAAAAGCTGTAACAATAGCCTACAAGGTGATAAATTAAACTGGGAACAAACATATTTCAGCCCTAATATGCATAGCACATTCTATAAGATATTTATGCATATAGTTTTGGCACTATACTCCTTCAGTAAAAATACCTTCATTTGTTAATGTTGTGTTGCCAAAAAGAGCATTTTAATGTGAGCAGATATTTGAACTAGGGTACTAATTATTCCAATTTGATAGCATTTTTTGGCACATTTGCATCCCTGTCACATATTCATGAGTGGGTAATTAGACCTCATGAGCTGTAATGTAAATAGGTTTAAAGGCATTAGCTGTACTTCTAATTTTTAAAGAAGATGCATTTATTACTGGTTTATGTGCAAAGTATTCATGAATTTGACCTTTTATAAAAAATATATATTCCCATATAACTTCCAAAAGACTTTTTTTTCTTAAAATCAAGTCATGTAGCAAGCTTACATCTATGGATTTAGTAGTAGTTATCCTGCCAATCTAGCAGTCTGAAAGCATGTAAATGTAAGTAGATGAGATGGTACCACTTCAGTGGGTAGGTAACAGTGTTCTCTGTGCCTTGGCATATAGTCATGCCAGTCACATGATCATGGAAGCATCTTCAGAAAACGCTGGGTCCCTTAACTAGGAAAAGGAGATGAGCACCACCCTCTAGAGTCGGACACAACTGGACAGAGGGAACCTTTACCTTTATCTTTTACTAGCCGATAACCAGGCGTTGCCCGGGTATTTATTTATCGCAATCCTGTATTAGACAGGTATGGTGATTTCATATGGCAACGTAAGTGGGGAATGGGCTGTCCTCCCTCCTTCCATTACAAATGCACCCTTGTGGAGTATTGTGAAGCCATTACCATGGCAACTCTACTGTGCTGTAGGCTGTATCATCGTGAAACACATACCCTTAGGGGGTGTCTTATCCCCACACAGTATTTGTCTCCAGAAAGTACCGTATTTTTTGGAGTACAAAACGCACTGGAGTATAAGACGCACATTAGTTTTTGGGGAGGAAAACAAGAAAAAAAAATAATCTAGACAGGCAGCTCTCATAATCATTTGATTACCCTGCATGTTGAGAAAAGCCTTTAACCCAGGAGTCTTTAAACTTGGCAGCTTTAAGACTTTTGGACTTCAACTCCCAGAATTCCTCCTCTGGTCATGTTAGCTCAGGAATCCTGGGAGTTGAAGTCCACCAGTCTCCCAAGTTTGGAGACCCTGGCCCTGCTATAGCCAGATATTGAACTCCAGGGAAGGAGCAGACTCACCTGCTGCCGGTAAGGGAAAAACTGATCCAAAGGAGACGCCGAAGGCAGAGAATCGCGCAGCGGACAGAGGTTCCGTGAGGATACAACGTGGGCAACCCTGGTTTAGACGCACAATATGTTGTACAAACGCAGAAAACGGCGACAAGTAACCACCTGGGTCAGGCAAACACAGCATAGGTAGTCCCAAAGGTGCTTTTTCCCTCTGGACTTTCTGATTTTTCTCTGAAGACGTTTCGCTTCCCATCCCAGAAGTTTCCCTTCTGAAGAAGAACCGAAGAAGCTTCTTTGGAGGAGAAGCAAAACGTCTTCAAAGAAAACCCAGAAAAGTTGCCTCTTGAAAAAGCACCTTTGGGACAACCAGGGCCTTGTATGACCGAGAAACTCCATAGACAAACAGCCTAAGTGGTTGTTTTGTATTCTTGTAGTAACTTTAATCTTAGGGGAAAGGAAGGAAACTCTTATTTTTTATTTATTTTTATTTTTCAGCTTCATCTAGTCTTTGCCCACGACCCCCTGGATTTTATTCCAGGCTATTACACGGTCCAATTTGCCTGGTTAGTAAGAGGTTTTAAGTTGGATAACGCTGGTTATCTGTGCTATTTATTTACAGAAATGGCACGGCTGAAGGCCTGTGCAATATTTATTTATTTATTTATTTATTTATTTATCACATTTTTATGCCGCCCAATTCCTGAAGGACTCTAGGCGGCTTACAACATAGATAGCAATAGCACTCAGATGTTATATACTGCTTATCAGAGCTTTACAAC
>JANHGC010002053.1:20184-42475 GCA_027560395.1 Boaedon fuliginosus | reverse complement strand
CATTACTCACAGTCACTCATGCCCTCATCACCTCACGGTTAGATTACTGCAATGCGCTCTACTTGGGGCTGCCCTTGGAAAGTATTTGGAAGCTTCAACTGGTCCAGAATGCGGCCGCGCAAGTAATCATGGGGGTTTCTCAATGCTCCCATGTCACACCATTCTTGTGCAACTTGCACTGGCTCCCAGTAGGCTTCCGGGTCCAATTCAAGGTGCTGGTTGTTACCTTTAAAGCCCTTCATGGCATTGGACCGGGATACCTTAGAGACCGCATCCTGCCACCATTTGCCTCCCAGCACCCCATGAGGTCACATAGGGTGGGCCTCCTCTGGATACCGTTGGTCAGGCAATGTTGCCTGGCTATCCCATGGAGGAGGGCCTTCTCTGCAGCGGCCCCCACCCTCGAATGATCTACCACCGGAGCTCCGGAGTGTCCCAGAACTGCAAACCTTCTGCAAAGCACTCAAGACCTGGATGTTCTGGTGAGCCGGATTAGATTAAACCACCATCAAGTTTGTAATTTTAGGGGGATTTTAAATGTTTGTACGTTATATGCTATTTATTGATGTGAGCCGCCCTGAGTCCTGTGGGATTGGGCGGCATACAAATTAAATGATGATGATGATGATGATGATGATGATGATGATGATGATGATGATGATGATGATTCCCCTAGTTAACTTGTTCTTTTGTTAGAAATCCAGAGGCTGTCTGGAATAGGGCTTCACAGCTGTGAGGGTGACAACCTAGAAAACCAAAAGTCAACCAACACATCCAAGTCAAGTGTCTTGCATATACTTAAGCTTGAAGGGTCATGCCTATATCATTAGAGAAAGAAATATGGAATATATTTTTACATAGGGATACTAAAACACTTGCTTTGCATCACAAAACTGTTCTGCAAACTGCTGGCAGGCAGTATGTAATCTGTTTCCCACAAGCAGCAAAGCACTTATTCTCAAACATAGCAAGGTACATGCAGTTGTATTGTGGGTGTGCAAAACTCTCAGAACACACATATTTTAACTTTTGCTCAAAACACTAAGGAAACAGCTGCTTTGAAGTCAGCATATTTCAAGTTCAGAACATTAGCACACTTTACCAGGTCCACAATAAAACATGAGAACTAGTCTTCTCCATTATTCCATCTTAAGTTAAAACTGTAAGATAAAATGGTGAACTACCCTGGAAGAATAATGAAACACTGAAAGAGCAGAACAGTGAAAAAAATATGTAATTAGGAGCATATTACCTGTTTCTCTACTTCTGATTGTCTTAATATAATTTGCTGCTAATTAGGCTCCTTTGCAAGGAAGGAGAAGATACCTTAATAAATAAGGTTTACTTGTCATGAATTAATTATATGCATAATTTATCAAACCAGTTAGAACTGGTATCCAAAGCAGCTTGCAATTAAAATATACAAACAGATACATATCTCCATCATAAAGTAAAGTTATATCTGGAACAGTTTTTTAATCCAAGGAGTACCTGACTTCATCTTGATTCAGGGGCCTTCACATAGAACAGATGGAAGGATCTGCAGACGAATTCAAGGGCCTCCTCAGATAATTTTTATTATTCCTAGTTGTTATGTTAGCATTACAACCTAGCTTTGTAGCTGGAAGTAGAATAAAATATAGCTAGCTGAATTTTCAAATTTGAGGAGGCAGATTGACATGTCTTGATCTGTCTACAGGATTGCTATTTCAACTCTGTTTCTCAAATCAGTATCATAGTTGGACATAAAGACAAGATCAATCTAGTTCATTTTTTTCTGCTTTTCACAATAATAGGCTTTTGAGGGGGAAATTCTGCAGATGCAAAAAACCAAGTAGAAACAATTCAAATATGACTGTAAATAACATATATTCTTTCTAAAAAGGATTTTTCATTTCCAAGGTTTATAGGTCATTGATAATAATTTGAGCAATTGGGTTTAAAGGAATAAAGCCATTCAAACAATGTACTCTCTATATAAGGGAAAATGTTGACGAGCATTTGAGATGAATTTGAAAAAAAAAAGTTTTGTTATCCAATTACGTATATTAAAACTTCCTAATTCAAGGAAGAAGCTGATTTTTGTAATGTTCTTGTTCACATTGAACTGCCCCATACAAGGGTTCTGCAGTTTTTTTAGACAGATTGGAGTGGCATAACATCTGTGTGTGCATGTGTACATGCATGTGCAAATATGTGCATGCATATGCATACTATAAAATTACTGGAAATCAACTCTCATTCTGATCAGATGAGCATCTACTGGGCCAAAGAGCCTTCTCTTTGCAGAGAGACACGATTAACAGTTTCCATTTAGTTTATCTTCACTATTTTTAGCATGTGAATATATATATATCCAACTTGTGAAATCAAAGCCAGTAGTGAAGGGAGGTTTTACAGTACTGCTGCTGAAGGGACACCCAGTCCTATTCCTTTCTGTATAATGCTTGTTTATGTCTCTTGTGCTGGTATAACATTATTTAAAAATTGCTGAAAAGAATTACTGAGATATAATGCTTTCTATCTAGATACTAGCTTTTAAATTTTTTTAAAATCATCTTTGAGATTTAAAATCCAAAGAAAGAATGAAACCTTGCGGGTGTTGCCAGTGAAGCATGTTTTAATACCAGGTTCTATGTGATAAAGACTTTACAGATTGTGCTCATTCAACTGCCACTCATTCAGTGATTGTTCAAACTTATGACTGTTCCTCATACTTACATTGATCACAGCATCACCACAATTATGTGATCATCATTTGCAACCTTCTTTGATGGCTTTCTGATACCAAATCAATAAGGGAACAAGACCTTAGAAATGGTGATCATGTGACATCCTCACTTAACCCACAGTGATTTGCTTAACGATATAACTGGAAGTGCCAAAGTTTCTATCACTAAGTAAAACAGTCAAATGACCACATCGCTTAACCATGGAAATTCCAATCCCAGTTCCCATTGTTAAATGAGGACATTGTTAAATGAGGTCTGTTTTTCTTTTTTGCCTTATAGGGATCTTGCCTGTGTACCACAACATGTTTGCATTAATGAATGAAGTTGACCGATGTTGGTATCCTCCAAATTACACCTTCCAAATAGATGGATCAGCTACTGTCACTGTACTCTACCGAATAAGGTAATGCTAATTGTGGTTTAATTGGTAGTAAATGGGCCTCTGTTTGGAGTGAGATTGCAGTGCTTTGTTCCTGAAAACAAAATTAATATTTCTAGAGAAGTTTTGAGTCAGAATTTGATTTTACTTATGTATCATCTTAAAGGATTTTTTTCAGTCATATGTAAAGAAGGAACTTTAATCAGAGAAACACAGGTGTCAGTTAATGGTTTCTTTAATCTGAGTTTCTAATATTTGTGCATAAATAAGAATTAACAGGAATGCTGAATTACCACCAATTTATCAAATATTTAGGAGCTGAGGGATTGGCAGCACAAGGAAACAACAACCAATCGCCAGCCATCAACACTCCTCAATGCCACAATATAATTCAGGCTATATAGAAGAAGTAGGACATACAGAATCTGAAGAGACATTTGTGCATTGTCAAAAAGGGCAGTTCTTTAGTATGTTAGGATTTAAGGTTGACTCAGCCTTCCATCCTTCCGAGCTGGATAAAATAAGGAGCCAAGGCAATATGTTGACTCTGTAAACCACTTAGAGAGGGCTGTAAAAGCACTGTGAAGCGGTATCTAACTCTAAGTGCTATTGCCACATCATAATACTGTAGAACTAGCCTCTGAGCAAGCAAAGTGCAGATGGAAGGGTCACTCTGCAGATATATTTATTTATTTATACCCCGCCTTTATTATTATTCAGATCTAAGGAATAATTTTGAGGTAATGTAAGTAGTTGCCTCAGACTAGAAGAGTGGTTATTGCACATTCCCACATCACAGTGCCCACATGATTGGTCTTCGATCTCATGCATACATGAAATTATTCTATTCCTTATCAGATAGCTGATATGAAAAAACATCTACCTTTTCTTCACAGCTTCATAATGTAACCTGGTAGCATTGGCAGTTTTGAGGAAATGTTATTCTCCAGTCCTACAAGAATCTAGAATTACATTGATATACATCAGCAGTTGTACCATGCTTAATAGCTTTCTCTCGAGAACTACTGGTACTTTTGCCTTCTCACAAGCCATATTCTTAGATGTTCTTACTTTCTTCTATATCAGAAGTTTATTTCAGCAGGAATTTTTCTTAATATGGGGCTTAGGAAAACATTGAGAAAGTAACTACTGCGGTGATCAGAGGACTTTTTCAGAAGTCTGATCTTCAAAAGTTGACTACATTTAGCATAATAATTTATATTATAGTTGGTTGCATAGTCAGCTGCATAATAATTTCAATTCTTTCCAGAGAGGCTTCGCTCTAAATCAGATATCCCCCCCATTAATTATCAGTCCTTATCTTAGTGGCTTGATAGACAATTATCTGTCAGTTGACAAAGTTACTAGCTAAATGCCAATTTAAGCAAAAATAGTTATCTTATTTCAAACTGAAAACTAATTTGACATATACTGGTATTAAATTACTGCTTGGTTTAGTAAAAAAACAAACTGCTAAAATAGTAGTGTGAATATTCTTCTCATGAGTAGCAGCCACATTTATGAAGTTTACTTTCAAAATTTTAGAGGTAACAATTTTAAAAAATAAAATCATTTTGATCAACTGACAGAATAACATACATACTCTAAACCCTAATTTTATCTCATTTAGATTTTAGTAACTTTATTTATTTATTTATTTATTTGATTTTTATCCCGCCTCTCTTCACCCATTGGGGAACTCGAGGCGGCAGAAACAATACATTAAAGAAGACATAGGCCTATATAATAAAATCAAAACCACACTCACTCAGTCAAACATACAGGACGGTGGTGGTGGTGGGGGACAGATTGTTAAGTCCAAGCCTGCCTGCAAAGCCAGGTCTTCACTGCCTTGCGAAATGTGAGCAGGCTGGAGATGGTCCTGATAAAGGGATGGGGCCTTTATTTTCTATTCTGTAAAAAAAATAAAAAACTTTAATATGTGACAAATTGTTTCCATACAGATTTTATTTCCCACACTGGTATTGTAGCAGCAATATACGAGCATACCGGTATGGCGTTTCTCGAAGTGCAGAGAGTCCCGTCCTTGATGATATTGTCATGTCTTACCTATTTTCTCAGGTAAAAATGGTTAACTTATTAGATAGGTCTGTAGCTATTTACCCCTAGATTGATTATGCTTATATTGCTTGTCTAAAAACACTTGAAAGTTTATACTCTTCAGTATAGCAAGATTGGGAGTAGCATCAAAATACTGCTGAATTGTATCATTTGGACTGATTCTTATGGAAGATTTTTCAAGTCGCAGTAAAAATAACCCACAGAGAAACACTAATCCTGAGTTCTCATTCTTGTTTTTGATTCAGTGGCGAGAGGATTTTGTCCATGGGTGGGTAAAAATGGCTGTGACTCATGAAACACAGGAAGAATGTCTTGGAATGGCTGTCCTTGATATGATGAGAATGGCCAAAGAGAAGGACCAAACTCCATTAGCCATTTACAATTCTGTAAGGTAATCATTTTTTTAATGGCACATGAATCGCAAATAAGCATATGTAAATGTACATTCTCATTCTCATATATGCTATCTAGAAAGATCACTGCAAGTCATATCTAAGTATTTGTATTAGGTGGCAAAGGTTAATGCCTCTGCTATAGATGAGAGTAAAGTTAAAGGAGTGATGACAGAGTTGTATCAAGGGGAATTTCTTCTTTTTGCCATGATCTTCTACTTTCTTTAACAAAAACATGCACAGGTTAAATATCCATTAGGTTTAGAACAATAACTGCTTCTGAACCTATTAACTGTTTTTCACAACCGGTAGTTGAGGTTTTCAGATCTGTTGGCAGAAGCCTCAAACTGTAATTGTGCAAGCAGAAATGTCAGTTCTTTCTTCCTTTTGCGCGTGCGCACACACACACACACACACACACCTATCCCAGTATTGCATAGTCATCTGTTTTAGAGGGTCCTCAAACAAAAATGCAGAAGGAAGGATGGGTGGGAGCTCTATTTTGTTCACACATTGAAAATTAAAATCAACACACACTGCTGTACTTTTCCCCAAAGCTTTCAGTATGTACAACTCTGAAAGATATGACTGACCTACAGTTTGTCAGCAGTTTCATCTCCACAGTTCTAAAATGTACATATTGTCCATTATACTACATTGGATTGCAGAAAACAGATATTGACAGATTTGAAGTAGCACACAGAAAGGCAATATGCAGCCAAATGCAAGTGTCTTGAATTTTTAAACCTATATTTCAATACAGTATATTTCTTCCCCCACACCCCTTAAGTTCTTAGCTCTGTTGGCTGTAGATAGAACGTTTGGTGAAACAAATGCTCAGTTGTAAACTCTGGTTTTTTTTTGGGGGGGGGGGTAAAAAAATAACTGTCTTTGAATTGCTCTTAGAGATGTTTGATTACTCATTTGGTAGTTCTTGTATTCACAGCTACAAAATGTTTTTGCCAAAATGTATCAGAGAAAAAATTCAAGATTATCATATTTTGACACGAAAAAGAATAAGGTACAGATTCAGGAAATTTATTCAGCAATTCAGCCAGTGCAAAGCAACTGCCAGAAATCTGAAACTGAAGTATCTCATTAATTTGGAAACCCTCCAATCTGCCTTTTACTCTGAAGTGTTTAAAGTGAAGGATCCTGGAAGAGAACCTTCAAATGCAGAATCTTTTGCAACCATTATTATAAGTGGAAATGGCGGGATACAGTGCTCCAGAAGAAAACAAAATGTCAGTGAGGTGCTTGCAGATGAGGTAATATTTGATCAAGTTATTTCATGCTTACTTCAGGAGAAACCTATTAAGAATGGTATATCTTTGTCATAAGAATGCATAGTAACTAATTAAAAACAACACTGTACAGTGATTAAAAATGACACAGTAGCTAAATAGATAATTTCCCAGAACATCATTAAAGGGCAGAATGGAAGACTGAAAGTTTCATAAATTTAGTTGGTAACTACTTTTTCCCCACAATCTCAGTGATGCAAGAGCTTGGTTAATCTTGTGGAGTTCCAGCTATATGTTGCTTCTTAATCTTCATATAGGCCTACACACACTAATGCGCCTGTAATTCTTAATTTGTGCTGAAAACCAGCAGAATTGCAAACTTGGACTACTTAAGATTACCAGTATTGTTACTGCAGAGAAAATTGATTTAGCAATAGAAATTATTGTAAAGCAAAACGGAATTTTCAACCATTCACTGTGGTATTGGTATATGAATTTTCCCTTAATGTTCAGTATCTTAACGGCAATACTACAACTTTCTATTTCATGAGGTTTTCCTTATATAACTACAGAAGAGAAATGTTTTGAAATTGTTTCACCACAATTTGCAGTTGCTCTTGAGGATGGAGTAATGTTTTAACAGTATATTCAGATGAATTCATTCTACTTGTTCTTTGGAAATCTTTCCAAATCTTTATTAATTTTTTTTTTATCATATGGCTATGTTCCAATCTCTTTCTGCTGGGCTGCAGATGTTGTAAGGGGGCAGGTGGAAGAGGGGTGTTCTCCTGTCCTAAAGATCTCAGTTATTGCCACATAAACTATCAGCACATATATTTATTAGCAGTGGGCCCTCTAGTGTTTGGCAGGTCAGATCTAAATTGGATTGCATCTTTTGAATTGATTGAAATCTTGATCTAAATATTTAAAATGATTATTTTCCAAAGCAACATTGTTTTTTGTTCTTGTTTTTTGCAGGACATACAAACCTACTGTGATTTTCCTGATATTATAGATGTCAGTATTAAGCAAGCAAATCAAGAAAGTTCTGGAGAAAGTAGAATTGTAACCATTCACAAGCAGGACAGCAAGAATCTGGTACTGTAGCTCACTTTGGTGACTTTGTGTTATGAGTATTAATTGGTCAAATAGATCAGATAATATGCTTTGCATTTTAGCATTACTTTAGTATCTAATACAGCCACAAAAAGCAATCATAGAAACAGTTGTTTCTACAGTGTGCAATAAAATTGTTTTCCACCATGGACTTGGGATGTTTTGAAGGGCTTTAGTTAACTTGTACAATATGCTATGCTAATTCCAGGTAGTTGTAGTAGTCTGTTGGTTTTTTCTGGCTTTTTCATGTTCTTGATGTATGGCAGTGTTACACTTTTTAGGGCTTGTGTTGGTTATTGTGGTGTATTGGATTGAGTGGTTATTGAGTTATTTACACACACAAACACACACACTCATACAGTTGAATTTCTACAAAAGATAAAATGCAAGAAAACATATACAAATAAAAGGAAAGAAGTTTATAAATGTCTAACATAGAGCATTAGCTAATTGGAAGTCATGTATGTTGCCCACAGTCTTCAGGAACAGGTAGCATTCAAATAAAGTGAATAAATAAATTAAATAGCATTATTGAAAAACATAATAGCAATAACACTTAGACTTATATACCGCTTTACAGTGCCTTACAGCCCTAAGCGATTTACAGGGTCAGCATATTGCCCCCAACAATCTGGGTCATTTAACCCATCTCAGAAGGATGGAAGGCTGAGTCAACCCTGAACCTAGTGAGTGTAGAACTGCCAAATTGCAAGCAGCCGGCAGTCAGCAAAAGTAGCCTGCAGTACTGCACTCTAACCACTGCACCACCGGGGCTCATAATGTTAAGATAGAAAACTCATGCTTATTCATCGTAGTGCATAGCATTGACTGTATGCTTTTTTTTGTAATTTGCATTTTATTACTTCATATTCTCTACCCCATTTTTTTCTCCTTGTCTTTTACAGGAAGCTGAATTTCATTCATTAAAAGAAGCTCTTTCTTTTGTATCATTAATCGATGGATATTATAGATTAACAGCAGATGCCCATCATTACCTTTGTAAAGAAGTGGCACCTCCTTCAGTTCTTGAAAATATCCAGAGCAATTGCCATGGGCCAATTTCGTAAGTAATACTTTGTTCTAACACTTACCTTGGGAATGGATAACCTTTTGAACTAGAGGCACATCAGATACTAGGCTAGGCATTTGGGTACACAATAATCGTTGTATACATTAGCCCTGCTCACTTGTACACACAACTGGCCTCCATAGTTATAGATGCAACTTGGACCATCTTGGGGAAGAAGCTTCTTTCTACCCAAGGAAGCAGGTTAAAATAGCTTTGTTCTTTGTTCTTTGCTCTTGCTAGCAGTAGAGGAAGATCAAAAGCAAAAGTTTCCTGCAGCTGCCAATCAACAAATGTCTGGGACCAGTGTACTTAGCAGGGAGTCATGGCAGATCGGAGTTGGATTACCAGGTCCTGAGTGCTGCAGATAAGGAGGAAGGGAGATAGATGTTCATTTGTATCAACCAACTCCAGTGTGTGCCTATGAAAAAAAAATTAGTAACAGTTTTCTGGATCCACTTTAACTTGTTTGAATTGATACATATCTCCATCCAGACTGTCAGATTTTATCTATGCACATGCACACTAGTTATTTGAATGATTGTTGTGGAATACAGAAAATTGCTAACAAAAGAAATTACTCTGTTCCCAAGGCTCCACCTGCCCTTTTTCCAAATCATTCGTAACCTTCTTGAGATGTTTTGGAGCTTCACATGGATCCAGCAGGGCCAGGGAAATGCAGCTGGACTGCTGTTATTAAGCAATGAGTTAATGTGATGTTACACTACAACCACATTGCTTAGTGTTGGCTATTCAGGTCCCAATTGCCTTTGTAACTAGTTATAAATTTTATTTAGTGGCATTCTGCTGGTGAAAGAACGGGTCAAGGAAATGGGAAATGGTTTTAACAATTTTTTATTTACTAAAAGTAATGTGGAAAGAGTTGTCTTAGATTAATCAAGAGACAAGAAGAGGTATTGCTATTTCATTGAGAGATTCTTTTTGTGAAAAATCTGCTATATCCCAATATATTCTGTAATTCAGCTGTTTTTAATACTTTATTTTTACTCCTATTTTTTTTTAAACAGCATGGACTTTGCAATCAGTAAGCTGAAAAAAGCTGGCAATCAAACTGGCTATTATGTTCTTCGTTGCAGTCCAAAAGAATTTAATAAATACTTCCTTACCTTTGCCGTGCAGGTTAGTAATAAGGATCCAGATTTCTAACTGCTTTGCTTATGCTTAAGACAAGATTTCAGTTCCTTTTATTTTGGTACCTCTGTTTTGACAATAGCATATGTAGTTATGAAAATTGACAACAAATTGGATCAATATTTTATTAATTTTCCCATTCACTGTCACTGTTCATTCAAGTGCCAAATAATATTTAAATTTTCAGAGTTTGGTTGTGATTTATATCTATTTGTGTGAATTTGCCTATAGAACAGTAGCTTAGAAAGAGATACAGGAAGAGATTCAAACTTATCAGAGGAACTTTTGAAATGGTTTATAAAGATTATTAGCCTCAGCAGTTCCTCATTCAAAAGACACAGCACAATATTTATTATTCAGGAATAACTTATCAAGAAGTGATAGGTTTCTGCATTTGTAAAAAAAAGTATATTATTCGTAAGTATCTGCAATTTACTTAAAAAGTTATAAACTTTGAAGAACATGCTGCTGGTGTTCTCATATACATAACCTCTTAAATCGCCAATTTTTGAAAAAAAAATTATTAGTTTTGCATAATACAGAAATTAAAATGTCTCTTTTTTCCAAGCAGAGTTTGGTTGGTTACAAAATTTTCCTTAATTAAATTTTTACATATACATTTTTGTTTCATTTCTTCTTCACATTTTTGTGTCTATTGCTATTGTGATATTTCTAAGCAGAGTGCAAAGCAATTAAAATGATTCCAAGTTCAAAACTTAACTTTATAAAAAAATCACAATTTTTGCTATACAAATTTATTTTTTTATATGCTAAAGGATATAGCAGTACAGTTCAGTTCCTTTGTATTAAACAATGCTGAAGTGTTGAGTTGTGGCAATCCTTTGTTCCAGCAAGCTTTGTTGTAGATTAAAACAAAATTAGGCTTTCATGAGATGACATTTATAGAGCAAATAAAATCAATCAAATTTTACATTTTGCATCTATAAATAATGTCATGATAGCTGGATATTCAGAGTAAAATTAAAACGTAATTTTGTTCCTTCCATCACATATTCCATTGTTTGTAATGGAGTTTGTATGATGAGTGAAAGTTAGAAAGCTACAAAGGGACCAGTAATAAACTAGAATGAGTAATGTCCTATCCAGCTATTCCTTTGCCATACAAACTGTTCGTTTCTATTCTCCCAATTTTTTTATTTCACTTGCCTACCGAAAATGGCTACAAGATATTCCTAGTCCTGATTGCCAAATTAGAATTATGCATGACATTTTTTTAAAATTTACAAAGTTATAAATAAAAGCATTGAATTGATGTATCATTTTTAAACTTTCCTTAAATTTTGCAGCAAGACAGCATAATTGATTATAAACATTGCTTGATAACAAAAAATGAAAATGGAGAATATAATCTCACTGGAACTAGAAAAAGTTTTACCAACCTTGTGGATTTGTTGAATTGTTACCGTACAGAAACTGTCCGATCGGATAGTATGATTTTCCAGTTTACCAGATGCTGCCCTCCAAAGCCAAAAGGTAAGCAATTTTAATTCTTGAGGGTGATAATATTGTGTGGCTAACTGAACTAGAAAAATAGCTGTCACTTGAGAAAAATACTCTTTTATTGCTCTTTTATTGTTTAACCTATGTTAAACAATAAAAGAGGAGAGGTTTTTAACAACACAGTTCTTATAGATAAGATGAAATAGATGAGATGAGATAAGGATAGGTAGAGAGGAAAGGAGGGGCGAGGAGCAGTTACTGTTTTCCTCCTTCACTGCAGAGAACATTTTGCCTTGCAGAAGGATGCTGTTCAAAATACTGAAGCTCCATTTTGCAACAACCCCTCCCCACCGACTGTATAATTGGATCTTCTGGACTTTGGGAACAATTTCATTTTCAGTCCAGATTCAGTTCCACTTTCCTGCAATAAAAGTTATATGCGCCATTCAATGTCCAGAATGCATGGCACAAGTGATAATCTGTGTGTACACATATTTGTGTATTTGTGAACATTGGGATTAGGATAAGGAGGAAAATAGTAAAAGAAGAATGTAAGTTGCTAACCGTAAAATATAGGAAGTGTTTAAGTCATTCCATCCTCTAGTAGAGGATTCTAAAATCTGTTTGGATTCCGTGCACTGTTATACAAGCTTAGTGTCAGCCGCTTTGAAGCTGCTGTGCTCTGGGCGGTTTGAAAATGCTTCTTGGATGAGAAGTGAAATATCTTCAAAGAAAGTCCAGTTCCTGTTGAAAAAAAGCACCTTTGGGAGAAACTTAATTGTATTTTTATTCCATGGCTGCTTCTTTCCCCATTTTTGTTCATACAACAGTGAGGGGAAGTTAGGTTAAGAGTTGACATGAGGACCCACAATTGCCGAGGTTTATTCATCAAAATTTACATAGGAAGCTTTATGGCTGAGTGCAAGATATTATATATAGTAATTATAAGCTTTTGCTTTGGTTAAAAGTGAAACAAAGTAATTATTGTCTAACATTTTTAGTTACAAATGCAACGGTTTGTGTTTGCATGTCGTTTTTCACTTTTTATATGTAAATGATCCATCTCCCATAGACCCTTCTTTACATTCTCTATCAGCTTTTATAATAATTATCTGGTGTAAACCATTTATAAATTGGGCTAGAAGACAAGAGAGTAAAATATGTTGGTGTGAACTTACATTCCATTGATTTCTTGCTGCAGATAAGTCCAACCTTCTTGTCTTCAGGAGCAATGGAGATTCTGATATGCCAACATCACCTACTTTGCAGAGACATAATAATGTCAATCAGATGGTTTTTCACAAAATTCGGAATGAAGACCTTATCTTTGTAAGATTAATACACTAGTATCCTTATTTATCAATGCCTTAGAATTAAGTTCAATTAATTTAAATATCATTGGGCTTTTTCTCAGTGGTATGTGCTACTGGAAATAATTTCTGCACTATTGCATTTACTGAAAGCTGGATATTTATTATGATAAAAGCATATAAATATAAGATGTAAGGTTTCCCCCTCATTATTCAAGTACATTCATTAAGATAGGATGTGTTATCATTTCCTTCTTAAGATAGATTTGTACTTTTATTAAGATAAAGATGAGTTCTTAAGATGTTATTGTTACAGCCCTTCCCACCCTCAGTTTATCATTCTTTAGTGTTAAAATATGAAGCTGTTTAATTTGGAGTCTAAAAATATCTCTGTGCTCCAAAGCAGAGTTCTCCAACCTTTCTGACTTTGTGGATTAGTGGGGGGAGGGGAAAGGGGATGGTTCCAGAAGTGGGGGGGGTGAGTGCACCCACGCATGCATCCTCATTTGCGTGAGCAGCAGGAGAGCACACACATGCAACTCCATTTGCACGGGTAGCAGGCACGTGCACCCACCACTCATGCAAATAGATTGCACACAGGCTCACCCACTGCTTGTGTAAGTAAGGATGCCTGCGTGCGCACATTCACCCACCATTTCCTTGTACAGCTCAAGGCCCAGTAGTGACTTGCTCCAAAGCAACCTTCTTATATTAGTGTTTTTTAAATTTTTACTTTTTACATGTTTTATTGTTTTTCACATGGCCTGAAATGCTTGACTAACCTTTTCCTTTAATGTCAAATTTTGGATTTTTTGTTTCTGTTTTTTTGGGTAGAATGAAAGCCTTGGGCAGGGCACCTTCACTAAAATTTTCAAAGGAGTAAGGAAAGAAGTAGGAGACTATGGTAAATTGTATCAGACTGAAGTCTTGCTGAAAGTTCTGGATAAAACACACAGACACTACTCTGAGGTTTGTATATTAATTTTTAAAAGTTCTATTAATTAATATTAATTAAAAGACACTACTTTTTAAGTACTGGTTATGATAATAGTTTGAAATGATACATAGTGAAACAATAAAAATATTAAAAAGCATCACAACTGAAAGGAACAACCAAAATGCAAGTCAAATTTATTTGTTCACAGCCATTTTTTACTTGAATAAACCTGATAAATTTTCCCTTGTTGAAAAGTATGCAAAGTTACTCATCTTTTAGATATACAGTAGGATTTTGAATATCCAAGAAACAAAAATAGATCTGAGTGGCAGCTTTTCTTCTTCCCTATTCTCCCACGAATGGTTTAAGCAAAATAATTTATACAAAATGTACACTTCCATTTCCCTGTTATTGAAATTGCAGAATTTTAGCTTTATGAATTTATGAATTTATGCTCATCACAAATTTACCTCTTGCCAATGAATTGACACTGTTGTCAGTCCTCCCAGATAAAACCAGACAGGAAATACAACAAGATGAACTGATTCTATTTTAATTAACAGAATTTTGCAAGTCTTAAAGTATAAACTTCCCACTGCCACTTGAACCATTAGGGTGGGTCCTTTCTTTCTCTCACTATTAAGCCCTTTGAGGTTTCCACCTCTCTTATATGGTAGTTTCGTTTCCCAAGCCCATTGACACACTCCATTACATCTATTATTAAAGTACTTGTTCATGGTGACAAATAAATTCTGAGACTAGTCCTGCAGAATTAATTGTGCAACAAGTAGAAGTAACAGAAGACGGGGAATGAAGTGGTATGACAATATAACTGAATTAATTCCAACCTGTTCTTACTTTGATTCACTTTCTAATTGTTATCTTTTTCTTGTAGTCTTTCTTTGAAGCAGCAAGCATGATGAGTCAGCTTTCTTACAAACATTTAGTATTAAATTATGGAGTTTGTGTCTGTGGAGAAGAAAGTGAGTAAATCCAGTTAATGGTTTATGCTCTGATTAGAGGTTTTTTCCCAGAGTTCTTTTCTATAGTAGAGATACTGTACAGAATTTGAATAACAAATAAGGACAAAAACATGAAATAGTGATGGTTTACACTAACCACTAAAATTCTAAGTCCCTGATGCTCTCTGAGCTTGATTGCTTTCTTGCAGATGTCTCATTACCAAAGTAGGCAACATCTCAGTACTAGCACTGATGATGTTATCTAATTCGGTAATGAAACATCTGCAAAAAAAAAACCCCAAGTTGAGCTGCAAATGTTCTCTTCTATTGGTACGTAAGAATCCTGCTGGCTTAGACCAACCGTTCACTTACTTTAGTAATAGGACAAAATAGAATCTTTCAAGAAGATCACAAGTGTACATTGGTAACAGTCCTCCTCTATAGCAACTGGGTTTCAAAGAATACAACCTGTGATCGGTAGTCATTGATAGGATAGCTCCTCTTAAAACTTTTTAAATTAGCGGTCCTCATTATAACAAATAACAATGAATGCCATTATCATCATCATCATCATCATCATTATCATCATTATTATTATTATTATTATTATTATTATTATTATTATTATTATTATTATTATTACATTTTATGCCGCCCAACTCCCGAAGGTCTCTCGGCGTCTTACAATATGGATAGCAATAACATTCAGAGCTTTATAACACTCCCCAAGCAGTTACAGAGTCAACTTATTGCCCCCAAACAATCTGAGTCCTCATTTCACCGACATTAGAAAGGATGGAAGGCTGAGTCAATCTTGAGCCTGGTGAGATTCAATCTGACAACCTGCTGAACAAGTCAGCAGGGACTGCAGTGCTGCATTTAAGCACTGCGCCACCGAGGCTCTTGACACAATGACAGTTGTGTGTTTTGAAAGTGTGTGTATGTGTGTGAAAAGTATTTTTGATTAAGTGTTTTCTTTATGCCTTCATGCTTCATGTTGGCGTTCATTTTTGCTTCATTAAAAAATTGAACAGTCTAAGACAATAACTTTGCATCATATCCATACGATAGCCCTTTATTAACATCTCTTAATCATCTTCTTATCCATCAAAACAACTTTGAAAAGCAAGATTTTATGGTTTGTATTATACCTGTCTGATAATCACAGCAGACCTGGGTATTCTGATTATTTTGTTCCTTACACTGAAATCTTGAAACGGACTGCTCCCAAGACTTACCAGAAGATAATAAAACTTTGTGTCCCACCAACCAGATTTTTTAAGGGCAGAATGTCAGTTATATGAAGAAACATCTGCCTTCAAGGCGAGAGGGTATTGGATAAAAAGTTCATTAAATTGTAGAAAGGGTAGAAAGAAGCACCAAAAATTGACCCGAAGTGAACATTAAGAGGAAATTACAAATTTATAATGGCAGAACTCAAAAACCTGTTGTAGTTGTTTCTGCTGAGTATGGAATAAAGAGTCTTGTGCAGCCTGTATGTTGGAAAACTTTGAGCTAATACCAGTTTAGTGAAACTGCCAAGTCAAGATCTGGGAAAACCTGGTGGGATCTTGTCAGTTAACACATCTGTTTATCATGTCATGATGTGATAAGCAAGTAGAAGCTTGTGGCTAAATTGGTATGAAATTGTAATTCACCTTTGTTTATCTAGGATGCTTGATCAAACACTTTTTGTGTCTGCCGCTTTGTATTTGGTATTGTGGGAAAAATTTTCTGCTTAGCTCTGTGAGTCAGCAAAAAGAAAATCACATCTTCCAGTAATGTGTAATAAATAGATGGAGATGAGGTCATTTTGCTGTAATTCAGGTGGCTTAGCTGGCAAAGATAGAAAAGATTTGATTACCATCCCAAATCAATGAAAAACTAATTGGTGCTTACCTGAATTTAATCTTGCACACATTTGGCATCAGCTTGTGTTGTTATTAATCCTGTCCCCAACTTTTCAGAGACCGGATGGGAATTTGAGAAATGAATGAAAGATTGTGCTTTATGTATCCCATAACATACAGTCATATTAAGTACATGTAGTTCTCCACTTACAACCATTCATTTAGCAACCGTTCAAAGTTACAACGACATTGAAAAAAGTGGCTTATGGCTGGTCCTCACATTTATGACCATTGCAGCATCCCCACGTTCATGTGATCAAAAAATTTGGGTGCTTGGCAACCAACAAGCATTTATGATGGTTGCGGCATCCTGGGGTCCTGTGATGGCCATTTGTGATCTTCCCAGCCAGCTTCCAACAAGCAAAGTAAATAGGTAAGCCTGTTCACTTAACAACAGCCTGGTTTATTTAACACTTATTTAACATTAATTTATTTAACACTGGCAGTGATTTGCTTAACAATGGGACATAAAAGTTGTAAAATCAGGCATGACTCACTTAAGAACTGCCTTACTTAGCAATAGAAATTTTGACCCCAATAATTGTGGTTTCAAGTTGAGGGTTACCTGTACTTGTATTTGATAACATTTTTTTGTCTGGCTAACTAGAAGAAGTTATGTTCGATATTTTGGCATTTTTATGGAAAGAATATGAAAGTAACTTTTATCATCTGTTCCGTTTCTGAGAATTATTTAGCATTAATTATTCTAGATGTGAGTTTCAATTTAAGTAATTTACTGTGTATACTGGAGTACATAAGATTAACCAGTGTGGTAATTAAGAGTTACTGTTTGAACTGTGTTCACTGTGTTGTTATATATTTCTTATCAGATATTCTTGTTCAGGAGTATGTAAAATTTGGATCATTGGATACTTACTTGAAGAAAAATAAAACTTCTATAAATATCTTGTGGAAATTAGAAGTTGCAAAACAGCTGGCAATGGCAATGCATTTTTTGGTAAGTTCTTTTTCATTTTTATTGGTATTGGTAAAAATTCTTTTAAGTTTACTCAGGATATTTCAGGGTTTCAAAATTATCCATTTTCATAAACTTCTCATTGTTGGAATATTATTTAGTTATTTGGAATTTGAGTTTATATTTTTTTCATAACTTGAATATGGCTGATAAACAAATACAAGAAACTGCTTTTTCTAGGATGAGAAATTGGAGTTATGCAGGCCTACCAGCTGTTGGATAATGGTTTTAATTTCTCTTTTGGAAACTGCATTAATTTATTTTAGGGCAAATTGTATATTGGGTCAACTTCACCAAGCTATGAATGTTAGGGTCATGTTTTCTGTCCTCCTGTTTTCTAACCTTTTTACACCACCGAATGTTTCTACCATGTCCAGAAGAAGGATTTTCATGTCAGCACACTACATAAATGTACTATATAAAGCTTGAATTGAAATCTTTCTTTTAGCCTATAGCAAGAAGGGGCTAACTGAAATTTGGAAATAAATCACAGCTTTTTTAGATGTAGTGCATATTAATCAGGCAGTGCAACCAGTTGTCTCCTAAACACAACTCCCAGTACTCCAAACACAAAGTGCAACCAGTTGTCTCCTATCTTCCATGCTCACTGCTAAATTCGATGATGCAGTTCCCATTTTGGCAAGGTTTAGGAACCACTCACAGAATGTCTTGTTCTTTGGTTTCTCTGTTGATATTATGATCATTGGAGAAAGGCTGTTCTAAAATCACAGTGTTCCTATAGTGCAGAGCTCTCCAAATATGGCCTGCTGAGGAATTGTGGGAATTGAAGTGTACATGTGTTGAAATTCCACAATTTGGAGACTGCTGCTATAGTGGTTGGGAGCTATCTGGATTGAATCCAGTGGTTTGACACTCTCAGAACAAGAGCTTTGCAGTTGCTGGGGCATTAATATATTAAAAAGAGGATAGATAAATTGAAGAAAGAGTGTTAACTTCCCTCCCCTTTTTAATCCCACCTATCTCAAGATCCTAAATACTGTGTAGGGCCATATGTGACCAGCAAGTCTAAAACAATGACATATCTCTGAATTAGAATTAGAAAAGAACTGTATACTATATACACTATGCTTAATATTTTGAAATAGTATTTTGAAATAAATGCAGTCAGCTTGCAGACCATTACATCATATTTAGTAGAATAATCAAATCTTCACCTTTATCTTTTTCAGGAGGATAAAAACCTCATACATGGGAATGTATGTGCAAAAAATATCTTGCTTATCAGAGAGGAAGATAGGAAGTCTGGGAACCTTCCTTTTATCAAACTTAGTGATCCTGGTATCAGCATTACAGTTTTGCCAAAAGACAGTAAGTCTCTGACTCCCCAATGTGAGCAGTCTATGAAAATGGCATGTGTATGGCTTTCTTTCACTAATTATTTTATTCCAGGGAATTCCCGTTTTCCTTGTATTTCCAGGATGAACTTTCCACAATTGTGGGACATATTTTAATCATCATACTGCTAACATATTATGCTATTTAAAATTGCTTGCATTTGTAAATATGTGTTTCTTGCGAGATAATATTGCATACCGTAATATGACACTCAAGAAAATATAAAAATATCATAGAATGTAAGCTCAAAGTATTTATTTGCAGTATATTGCAGTTGCTTTCTTCAGGGTCAGAATGCTCATAATCTGTTGGTACAAATCCAGCAGAATTACACAGCTACTCTTGCTTTGTAACTAGTATGGTTGAAAGCAAGCATATTTTGCAGCAAAGAACTCAGTGCATAAACTTAACATATATACAGCAATCATGTCATTCTTAACCAAAGGCATTTGGTTTCTTAAAAAACTTAATTATCTACTAAACTGATATTTATTTTGCGTTGTTATTTTTTTTTCTTCCTTTCAGTCATGTCTAATTCTCATAGACCCCCTGGACAAGTCCCTGCAGTTTTATTGACAAAGCTTTTCAGAAGTGTTTTGCCATTGTCTCTGTCCTAGGGCTGAGAAAAAGTGACTGGCTCAAGCTCTCCCAGACACTTTCATGTCCAAGGCGGGACTACTAACTTTTATTAACTTCCTTCAAGAGCTTATAAAATTGGAATGCAGTTAAAACATTCCAGGAATCTTTAGTCTAATTTTTTTATAATTCCTTTCCAGTGAAAGTTCTTTTTCTTTTTTTCCATGTTCAGTTCTTCTGGAGAGGATTCCATGGGTGGCCCCAGAATGCATCGAAAGTCCCAAGCAGTTGAGCCAGGCGGCGGACAAGTGGAGTTTTGGGACAACACTGTGGGAAATCTGCAGTGGAGGTGACAAACCTCTCAATGCGCTGGATTCTCAAAGGGTAAGACGCATTGAGCAATCTCTGTCCCTCTACAATGAAACTTGCTAGATGCTAATGCACACCGGTTGCTCTCACATTTGAGTGCAGTTTCTTCCTGGGGTTTCTTACATTAATGTTTAGAAAATAGTTTTTGACATACTGGCAGGTATGATTTCCATGCCTGCTTTTCTGGTTATCAGACAGAATCTATAGCCCCATAGGATTTTGCTGAAAAGGCTGGTTCCCTCACATCACTTTATTTTGTTGAACTTACAAATAGTTCCCCATTTTACAGAGGAGGGTTGGACTGCATTAAGTAGGAGAAGTATTAAGGACGTTGACCTTTGTTTTAAGTAATTCTCCTTGGGCTAAACTCTGTTCCTTGCACTTTTATTGTTTTCTTGGAAGCGGTTTGCTTTCCATCTGACCTTTTCTTAAATTTCAGTCCAACCTTCAGTCCATGGATTTTCTGTGGCTCTCCATTCAAGTACTAATTAAGTTGAACTTGCCTTAGCTTTTTGCTATCACTTAGGGTTTAAAATAACATTATTAAGAAAATTCAGTGTGACTTGTTAAATAATTTTAAGGTGATTTTTCTGTTCAGAAGAAGAAAAAGGGGTGCTCCTAGGTCTTCTCTGGAATTTCAAAAGGCTCAAGCAGTTCATTTAAGATATCACTGATTCAGGGAAAATATCCCAACACTGCCAATAAATGCTCTATGAAGCATCTTTTAATTTGTTAATGTATGATCATTCATTATTCAGATATCATTATTCAGATTTGTTTTTATTGATTTATTTGAAATGATAGGCTTTTGGGGGGGGAAACGGATTTGGGGGAAATATATAACAGAACAGTGGAAGTAAATACTTTTGTTTTACAATCTTGTTAAAAGAAGTTTAAATGGACATAATTGGTATGAAATTAGGAAGAACAAAGAACACCAAATACAAGTTCCTTGTGTGTTCAATCACACTTGGCCAATAAAGTATTCTATTCTATTCTATTCTATTCTATTCTATTCTATTCTATTCTATTCTATTCTATTCTATTCTATTCTATTCTATTTTTCTTTTAAATTGAGCTTTGAGCACAAGATCCAGGATATAACAAGTGTAAGATCCAGGATACAACTTTTTGTGCTGTACTTATTGCATGCTAAGAAATGTAAACCGCCTCGAGTTCCCCTGAAATGGGTGAAGAGAGGCGGGATATAAATCCAATAAATAAATAAATAAACAATTGTCTCCCTTCCTGTAGAAAGCATCTTAAACTTAATCTAAAATCCATATAATATCTCAATGTCTAGAAGCTACAATTTTATGAAGACAGGCATCAGCTTCCTGCTCCCAATTGGACAGAACTGGCAAATCTGATAAATAATTGTATGGAATATGAAGCAGATTTCCGGCCCTCTTTCAGAGCAGTTATACGGGATCTGAACAGCTTATTTACGCCAGGTAGGTAAAATGGAGGAAAGAATTCTCCATTCTCTTGGAATTTCATCCAGTCTCTGGAATTTGGATATAGTAACTGGATATAGCGTTTGGTGTAAGTATTATAGTAAGGTAATATATGTAAAACCTGTATTACCTATTTAAATGATTGGGAATTTTTTTTCCCTTTTTCAAGATTATGAATTATTGACAGAAAATGATATGTTACCAAATATGAGAATTGGTGCTCTTGGACTCTCTGAAGCTTTTGAAGGACGGGACCCAACTTACTTTGAGGAGAGACACCTCAAATTCTTGCAGCAACTAGGCAAGGTAAGAAGCTGGGATAGCTTATTGCAAAGATATGCCATTTTTTTTTTCAGAATTATACACTACTGTATAGTGTATAATTGGTTGTCCATAAATAAGCATAATTCATATTGCATTTTTCATATTGTATTTTCATGAATTTGGGGGCGCAATGGCTCAGTAGTTAAAGACACAGAATTTTTAGCTGGAAAGCTGACAGCCCTGGTTCAAGACCCAGATTGTCGAGATTTCAGTGGGAAGGTAACAATATTCCATGTGCTTCAGCCTATAGTCATGCTGGCCACATGACCACAGAAATCTCTTCAGACAAGGCTGACTCTTTCCACTGAGAAATAGAGATGAGCACTGCCCTTAGAGTCAGACACAGAAGAAACCTTTAATTTATTTTTCATGAACATGAACATAAGAGCCTCGGTGGCACAGTGGTTAAATGTAGCATTGCAGTCTCTGCTGACTTGTTCAGCAGGTTGTCAGATCGAATCCCACCAGGCTCAAGGTTGACTCAGCCTTC
>JANHGC010002053.1:7191-20084 GCA_027560395.1 Boaedon fuliginosus | reverse complement strand
GGATTCGATCTGACAACCTGCTGAACAAGTCAGCAGAGACTGCAGTGCTGCATTTAACCACTGTGCCACTGAGGCTCCTTATTGGTATACTTTATTTCTTTGGGACTGAGAAATTAAATCTTGACTGTTATTACTTTTTTTTTTTTTAAAGATGACCTTCTGTCTTATGTATTTTGAGATACTATTTTTATACCATCCTGGTGAGACAGAGCAGGGCTTAATCCTACTCCTAATCCATACATGATTTAGTGAATGTGATTTGTATATCAAAACAGTACACACCTTCTATGTTGTGTACAGTATTTCGATCATGTGAATAAGTAAATCATGCCCGCTTGTATATTCTGCTGTTTGTAGAGAAATATATTAAATTTCTTTCTCCCTCCCTTCCTCTTTCTCTCTCTCTCTCACTCTCTCCTCTGAGGAAATCTATTTTACTTTGGGCTAATTTACTCACCGGACCAAGGCAAGGAGTCAGGAGTTTGTTGGAATTGGTGAAGGTTTTGAAAGTCAGCTAACAGACCTTGTCCAACAACAAAATCGGTAAGAACAGAATTTCTCCTTTAATAACAATATCAACAAGAAGAACCAAGAAGTAAAGTAAAACATACAATTCCAGGTAGCATTTTCATTGATAGAATGCTTACGGTACCTTTGCTTACAATTCTTATGGCAGCATCAATGTCCCATTTGCATTCGAACTCGTCTTTCAGTATTTGCTCAACTGAAAACAGCACACTTTTTAACATTTTGAAAATCCAACACGATTTGTAGGACTCTGTGTTTTCTTAAAAAATACTTCATTTCCTTGAATTGTGCTGAAGTTGCTTTGAGATGAAACCCGGAGTTTGGCAAAGCGGTCTCTAGGGCCAAGTTTCTAAGAGAAAATAATAAACATTTAATAAGCAAGAAATCAGCATTAGATCAGGATGTATTAAGTTCGTATTGGAGCTCTGCATTTGTATCTAAAATAGTAACTGTCAGTGCCTGGAACATTTCCACAATGACAGCAAACCCAGACTGACAAAAAGGGTAATGTGCATACAGTGATATGCACTTCTGCTGACTTGCACTCCCATCTTCCAGTGATGTGGTGTGACATAAAATATCCAGGGAATGAATTGGTGTGGAAAGACAGAGATGAACGACAAAGCAGTTTTCTAAAGAATTCTGAAAAGATTCTATGTGACTTACAGATGATATTTGCGGTGCTAACGAATCCACTTAATATTTTCATTCATCATCGTACAAACGCTTGTTTTTGGCCTTCTGAACAGCAGAATGTCTTAGATTTTGTATTTATGACACACACACACATCCATACCGAGATGTCCACACATCAATATGCATATACTTGCTTTGAAAACATAATTACAAAGCTTTGTTTCTCTGACTCTTCTCTATGTAAATTCTAAAATCCCCTTGATGACATTTTCATACAGAGATACTATATCTCTGTAGTTTAACACATGCTTTAGTGCTTCAGTCAGTCAGTTTATTAGGAGCTGTAGTGGCACAGCGGCTACAATGCAGTATTGCAGGCAAACTCTGCCCACAGCTTGGAGTTCGATCCTGATCAGCTCAGGGTTGACTCAGCCTTCCATCCTTCTGAGGTCAGTGAAATGAGCACCCGGATTGTTGGGGGCAAGAGGCTGACTCTGTAAACCGCTTAGAGAGAGGCTGTAAAGCACCGTGGAGCGGTATATAAGTCTAAGTGTCACGGTTCCAAACCAAGCCAACAAAAAAAGAGGCCACACTGTGAGCAGAATGGGTCTCTTTACTGGAGTCTCAGCTTGGCATGTGGTGAACAACACAAGTAAAAGGGTTTCTAGCCAGCATTAATGACTTCTGCTAGTCAGCTGGGTATACAGACTCAGCATGCCCCACCCTCCTGTTCCTGATTGCTCCAGGCTTGCTCCTGCAACTACTCTTACTGTAGTCCAGTTGCTCCCTGGCTGGCTCCAGCAAGTTCTTTTCAGGCCTGGGTGGCTTCTGACCCGATCACAGCTGGCTTGCCCTCCTGGCTCCTTTCGCAGCATGAGTCCTATCACCCGACACCCATATGTGGCCCCATGGATCCCCCTCCCCTGTGGCAACTCCGAAATGACACGTTGTGGCCACTTTGAATGCTGTCTCGGATGTTGACACTAAGTATTGTTTGTTTGTTTGTTTGTTTGTTTGTTTATCACATTTATATTACTATCTTTAAGAGCTATGGTGGTGCACTGGTTAGAGTGCAGCATTGCAGTCTGACTCTGCCGGCTGCCAGCAGTTCAATTCTCACCAACTCAAGGTAGACTCCCGCAGACCGGGAGTTTGACAGCTTTGGTCGAAGCGTTATTGCTATTGCTATCACAGATTGGCCAAAAGCAACCTAGAATTCCAAAGAAGAATGATCTTTTCCTCCTTCTCTTTTTCATACCTAAACATACACTCTGACCAAGAACAAGCAGGATGGACAAAAAAAAAATACTTTATCAAAACCAGTAGGGTGATAGATTCCAGGTAGACTAAGTAGAATTTAAAATAGAGGAGGGGTATCAGCCTTCCGTCCTTCCAAGATTGGTAAAATGAGGAGTTGGGGGCAATATGCTGACATTGTAAACCATCCAAGGAGTGCTGTAAAACACTATGTGAGGTGGTATATATGTTTAAGTGCTACTGCTGTTATTACAGATTTATATCGGTACAACAAACCTTAGTTCTCAGTTGCTTCTCTCCTTGGTTAGTTTCCATCTGTTATTTCTTGTCCTGCCTATGGGTGCCTTGGTAAATAGGTTGGCCCCCTCTTTCTTGTGTTAGCCCTTCAAATATTGGATTTGCCTAACTTATTTTAGTTTTTCAAAGAAGAAGAGGATTGGGAGTAACTGTCACGGAGGGAAGATGGAATATTTTAATTTGTTAGATTGCAGGGGCTTTTCGTTAACATTCTGCCTTTCGTTGTATCCTCAACTCTCTCGCACTTTAAGAAGGGCTTCCTACAAAAATTGCTTTGGGTAAGGAAGTGAAATGAGAAGCTAACCTACTTTTGGAAAACGTGGTGGAAAGATTCTGCTTTCCCTGGAGAAACCCACCCGATGTCTCTATTTAAAAAAAAAAGTGTAGAATTTCAAAGGAACAAACTGAATTGCTCTTGTTTAGATTATATTTTTGTGCCCTTGCATTTTCAGTGTTCTCCTGCGATACATTTCATAACTTCACTTCGTACTACTCTCTGACAGGGTGCAAACCCAGAAATAGATAAAAGCAGAACAATTGCCCTCAGACAATATATATTGGATACAAATATTTATAAGCCTCCTGTTTAGTGCATAATCCTTGCAAAGTGTTTCACATAAAAGTATGACATAAAATATTACACAACTGAATAACAAAAAAAGCCAGGCAGCAGTGCAAAAAATACTTTAAGATACACATCAAAGTAAAATGTAAGAAATAAACCATTTATCTAATACAAGAAAAAATAAAAAAACTTCAAGAAACTCAGTGGTTTTACAATTAACAGGTGTGTGTGTATGTGTGTGCATGCACATGTATAAGCTTACTAAAAAAAGCACCCCAATCTTCTTTAATGCTAATTAAAGAATAAAAAATAGTAATATTTGGTCTGGTGTTCAGTAAGAAAAAAATAAAACAGCCTAAGCAAACCATAAACTCCAAAAATGGACATGACTCCATAGACTTTTTATTTTTGTTTTTAAGTAGATGTAAGAAACTATACTTATTGAGACAGCATTACGTTATGATATTGTGGGCTGCCCACACTTGCTTGACAGTGAGAAGGGCAGCATATAAATTTAATACAATGGTAAAATAAAATAAATATATTACAATGAGATGGAATTCCACCATCTCAAGACCTACAAAGACCTAAAAATTCTGGATATGCAATAGAATTAGACAAATGGCAGACACGGTGGGATAGAAATATTAAATTGAGTATGTCAACTGCATATAAATAAAAATTGTATAAAATGTTCTATAGTTTATTATTATTATTATAATATTTATTTGATTTGTACCTTGCCTTTCTTCCCTAATCAAAGGGAATGGCATTTTGCACCAACAAGATTGGAGAAAATATATAAGGATAGATCTGCTAAATGTTGGAAATATAATCAAACACCTGGTTCATATTATCATATGTGGTGGGCATACCCAAAAGCCAAAAAATATTGGATGAAAATACACACCTGGTTGGAAAAAAAAATGATAAAACAGCATATAGACATGAAACCAGAAACATTTTCACTGGGCATTCTGCCAAAAAAAATATGATAAAGAGACTATATATTTGATTTTACATGTACTAACTGCAGCTAAAATTGTATATGCTCAACAGTGGAAGTATGATGAGATCCTGATAGATGGGAATGTAATTAAGAAAATACTGGAATGTGCAGAAATGGATAGACTAACATTTTCTACTAAGGACAAAGGAGAAACTAAATGCTTTTTGACATGGGACTTATTTTATAAATGGCTAGACAAAAACAGAAGTTAGAAAGAAAGGGATATAAAAAGGATAAATGCTTAAATGGAAATGTGTTAAAATGGACAAACTAAATATTATTGTTATTATAGTATCAATGTTATTATGATGGAAGTTATTGTAAACACTCTGATTACGATAACCTAAAAACAATTGCACTCAGACAACACACTGTTTGATAGAAATGGAATTTTTATATATTATACTAATAAAGCAAAAAAAAAAAAAACTTGAAAAAAAGTCCTACAAAGAAGAGGGAGTCAAGCTATTCTCCAAAGCCCCTGAAGGCACAAGAAGAAACAATGGAGGGAAACTAATCAAGGAGAGAACCAATCTTTAGAACTAAAGAAAATTTTCTTGGTGGTGAGAACAATCAGTCAATGTAACAACTTGCTTTCAGAAGTTGTGGGTGCTCCATCTGGATGATTGAGTCTTCATCGACAAATTGAAAGCCATTTTTGGGAGAAAGTCCTGAAGCTGGCTTGGCAAGAGCTGGTACATTCCAATGACTCTCTGACTCATCCTAAGTAATTTTGTTCTAACTGATGAAATTGCTTGGATGAGCAATGAAACCTCTCAGAGTAACAAAGGTTGGTCCGCTTGCCATGATTCAGCCTTTAAACACCTTTGACCAGGATGATTGAGTCTTCATTGGCATACAGTATCCTCTGAATGATTCCTATTCTATTGGATTTATCAAAGAGGGATTGTTGAGGCTGCTGTTGACTACACAAGAGGCAGATACTTAAAGGTAAGACTTCTTTATTTAGAATAATAGAATTGATAGGAGCCTCGGTGGCGCAGTGGTTAAACGCAGCACTGCAGTTTCTGCTGACTTGGTCAGCAGGTTGTCAGATCGAATCCCACCAGGCTCAAGGTTGACTCAGCCTTCCACCCTTCTAAAGGTCGGTGAAATGAGGACCCAGATTGTTTGAGGGCAATAGGCTGACTCTGTAACTGCTTGGGGAGTGTTGTAAAGCTCTGATAAGCAGTATATAACATCTGAGTGCTATTGCTATCTATGTTGTAAGCCTCCCAGAGTCCTTTGGGAGTTGGGCGGCATAAAAATGTAATAAATAAAATAAACAAACATAATTTTTTTAATAAATAGATTTGTATGCCACATTCAGTCCTTTTGTTGTCCTTGTCCAGCCCGCATGGATTGCTTTTATTTTGAAAGTGGCTGCTATTTATTTTTTCTTCAATTTACGTATGTGCATGCATGTATGCATGCCTGTGTATGTACCTCCACAGCCCTATTGGTTCAGCCCTCCACAAGAGTCTCAGTTTCTCACGTGGCCCCTTGGGAAAAATGATTGCCCATCTTTAGAAGTGCATTTATCTTGGCCACAACCTATTATTTTCTCCTTTGGTTTATATAATTTGGTTTTCCTTCATTTGAATTAATGCAAACTGGGACATCTATTTGTATTGAATGGCTGGTAGATCCAGTTAATGGCTCGAATATTGCACAGCACATCATATATCAGCCTGAATCCTTGCATTAGGCTGAAAGAACAATTTGTAGTACAGGTAATCCTCAATCTATGACCAGAATTGAGCCCAGAATTATGGCTATAAATTGTGATGGTTGTTGGGCACCATGTGACCAATCCTGATTTTATAATCTTTTTTCTGCAGTGGTTGTTACTTGAACACCACAGTTGTTAAGTGAAACCATTGTTCTTCAGTGGTTGGGGTTGGGGTTGTTTTTTACCAAAAACAGGAAGTAAACAGTGGAAACTGGCAAAAGTTTCCAAAAACTATGGACATGTAATTGAGACACTGCAAATGGCCATAAATGAGAGGCAGTTGCCAAGTGCCCAAAATGCGATCACATGACCCTGGGAGATTGTGCAGCTGTTGGTACTAGGGAACTAAGTCATAAGTAGCCTTAGGGAGATCTGTTGTAATGGTCACTAAGTGAGGACTACCTGCTTCTCTCCACCCCCACCCCCTTTTCAAAATGCTTCTATTTCTTCATTTTGCAGGGTAATTTTGGAAGTGTGGAAATGTGTCGATACGATCCACTGCAGGATAATACAGGGGAGGTGGTGGCTGTGAAAAAATTGCAGCACAGCACAGAAGAATACCTGCGAGATTTTGAACGAGAAATTGAAATTCTCAAATCTCTGCAACACGACAACATTGTCAAATACAAAGGAGTGTGCTATAGTGCAGGTACCCTGCATGTTTAATCACATTATTCATTACCTACTTAAGCAACATGCTAGTGACCTGGGATAATATTTGCCGTTAATGTATTGAAGCATTTTTATGAACTGCTACCGGTACTTCCTTTCTTTTGGTCTTAATATTTCTGGTTAGTTTCTGCTACACATAAAATTTGAGAAGCTTGTTTTTTCCATGATGAGTTTTTTGTTGGTTTTTTTGTTGTTGCATGAAATAGATTATATTTAGCGATGGCTTTTAAATGATTGCAAAATTATTTCTTTGTAACTTCTAAAGATTATCTCTTGTATATATTCATATTTGCTTGGAAGAGTATACTATCACACCTAAAACCTGTTTTGCTTTACTTTTAAATCTGCTGATTGATGCTAGAAGCAAAGTAATGGTATTTCAAAACCAAAGTAGATAATACTGGCCTTTCTGTCATGTCTTAATGACAAATATATTTAATAATCACAGAAGCTACTATGTATCAAGCTGGTGAGCTTGAGCCCATCCATGTTACTGGAAAAAACTATTGCTCATATTAGGCAGGTTGTCTGAGGCTATTAGGAGTTATAGTTCAGCAATATGTAGGTGCTACGTGTTTTTCTGTATTCACTGTCTGAGAAAGGTGTAATTTTATTGCAGATACTTGTTTTATTGAGAGCATGTGTGAGGCTCACAATACAATCTTTTCTTGTTTATTGGCCAAGGAACAGCAGAAGTTGCAGCTTTTATTTTCTCATATTTGTGTCCTGTTGTCAGTTCAGGATAAAAAGTTACATTTCTTCCCTCCCTCCCTCCCTCTTGTGTCCCATCCAATTCCCAATAATTCTGGGCAGCTCACAAGTAAAAACATTTTTTAAAGATGCAATCAGTAATAGAAATAAGGAATAAAAGATATCAAGATGATAGGAATGACTGGATTGAAAAAAAGAATGCACTTTGAGCAGGGGTCGAACTGGCAGCCCACAGGGCGGATGCGTCACGCACAGGCCACGCTCACCCCAGCTTCGCAAATGGGAAAAACATAACGAAATGTCATGTGATGGTAACGTGATGCGACAAGTTTGATACCCATCACTCAGAGCCTTTAAAACACCAGCATGATGGGGGTCATTTGATTCTTGGAGGAACGTCATTCTAGAGAGTAGGCATGCTACAGAGAAGGTACACTTCCTGAGTCCCTATTGACTACATTATTTAATTGAAGGAACTGGAGCATGCCAACTCTGCTGGATTGAATTGCCAGGGCAAATACTATGGAAGACAGGTGGTCCCTCAAGACTCCAGGTCCATGCCATGTTGAACTGTATAAGTTCAGCTGTATTCAGCACCTTGAATTGAATCTGGAATCAAACTGGCAACCTATACAGGTCGCAAAGCAGAGGTGTTAAATGGGCATACTGAGACATGCCCATCACTGCCCATGCTGCTGCATTTTGCACTAATTGAAACCTGTAGGTGGTCTTCAAGGGTAGCCTCACATAGGACACATTGCGGTAGACCAGCAACGAAGTGACGAGGGCATGAGTGACTGTCTGATCCAAGAAAGGACACAACTGGCCCAGCTGATGAAATTCCAAAGGTCTTCTTGGCCATAGTTGCTACCTGCACAACAAGCCAGAGCTATGAGTCCAGAAATACCCTTCAGATTAGCTAACACTTTTGAACATAGAAGTGCAACCCCATCTGAGATAAAATATAGAATATCATGACCCAAACACCCATTGCCACTTGGTTTTAATAGCATCGTGTTGTTGTTGTCAGTAACAATCTTGACAGCCTCCCTTGGCTGGCTCAGGGCTGAAAGATGTATTTGGAACAATAAGCACACAGATACTATATTGCTGTTTTCTCTTTGTATAGAGTTAGAACTTTAATTGCAATGTTTTGAAGCTTTAATATATATTAAGGATCATTCAGCATCAGTGTTTTGGATTACAAGCCTCTATCTGAAGGGAGAAAATTATTGTGATTCTTCCTTTCTTTTTTTTTAGAAATATGTTTGTTGACCATAATGTCAGAAGTAGTCTTATCTAGCAGGAGAATTTTAGTACTATATATTTGGAGAAATCACTTTAAACTATAGTTCTAAATATTTATGTTTGTTTGGAAAGGACGGAGAAATCTGAAGTTGATAATGGAATATTTACCCTATGGAAGTTTACGGGATTATCTCCAGAAACACAAGGAGAGGTTGGATCATAAGAAACTCCTACAATATGCTTCTCAGATATGTAAGGTAATACATTAACTAACCCTACTATGGGATTTAACTGAATTACAGTCTTCATTGTCCTGAAGGTGCTTTTTCAAGAGGCAACAGGACTTTCTGGTTCTTCTTTGAAGACATTTCACTTCTTATCCAAAAAGCTTCTTCAGCACAGAGTTGAAGGAAGCTTCTTGGATGAGAAGTGAAACGAATTCAAAGAAAAACCAGAAAGTCCAGTTGCCTCTTGAAAAAGCATTTTCGGGACAACCATGACCTGGATAATTTGAGAATCTCCATATATAGTTTTCATTCTTTTCCATAAATGCTAGTCATGAAATATTATTGTAGGGAAATTTCCCCTCATCAGTGACACAAAATCAATTCATTCCCTTTCTATAATCAATATTTTTCTTTTCATAACACAGTCATGACTCCTCTTGCTTATTTTTTCTAATTTTCTTTACATCTTGTTTCTTGACACACACTAGTTTCTAATAGTGAAAAGCAGTTGAGTGCACTAGTTTCCTCATCATTTGACTGATGGTTTGGGAGGGAAAGCTTTTTTGTAGCTGCCAGAGAAGAGAGGTTATGTTCTATAACAGGGGTCTCCAACCTTGGCCACTTACAAGACTTGTGGACTTCAACTCCCAGAATTCCTCAGCCAGCTTTTTTCTTCTATAATGTAATAATAGTGAAAGCTGTTTGTAATCTGAGTATAGGTATAGAGAGGGATTGTCCTAGGCATCAACTGATTTTTTTCTGCCCTTGATAGTGATACTTTCACTTCATTTGTTCCTGAAGTAGATTTTTAATGCAGGTGTTCCTTGACTTGTGACCACAATTGAGCCCAAAATTTCCATTGCTAAGCAAATTGTTAAGTGAGTTATGCCCCATTTTACGACTTTGTCATAGTTATTTAGTGAATCACTGCAGCTGTTAAGTGAATCATGCAGTCATTAAGCAAATCCAGCTTCCCGTTGACTTTGCTTTTCAGGAGCCAGCTGGGCAGGAGACAAATTGGATCCCGTGACCCCAAGACTGCAATTTTCAATATATGACAGTTCCCAAGTGCCTAATTTGGATCACATTTATTTATTTATTTATTTATTTATTTATTTATTTAGATTTATACCCTGCCTCATTTCCCCAGTCAAGGGGAACTCAAGGCGGCTTACAACAATAAAAAAACACAATAATATACAATTTAAAACATTACTAAGCACAATCACACAACCAACAATCATGACTATGAGGATGCTGGCAATGGTCATAAATGTGAAAAACAGCCAAAAATAACCTTTTTCAGGACTGTAGTAACAGTCTCTAAGGGAATGGTTGTAGGTCACTTTGATTAGAGGCCACCCACAGTTGGTTGAAAGATGGGCAGCTCTCTCTTACGCAAATACACACAAACGAAGAGGTTTTTTTCCAGGAACCGTAAAGCCCATACTCACTTCATTTTAGCCGTAGTGCAGTTACAGTTACATACAGGATCCAAACTCTTACTTGGATGGGTTTCCGCTGAAAGATAACCTGCAACAGAAATAATTCTTCCTGCTCTTATCTGAATCACATAATTGGCTAAAAAGGGAATCATGCAAACTAAAAAAAAGAGAAGAAAGGCAGACAAGTTTGACTTAGAGATTCTCTGAGCCTCATTCTACCGTAGAGGGGGAGGACTAGTAAAAGTCAGTTGTAATGTATACATGTCAAGGCATGATGAAACGATTTTTTGGAGCAAGCAGTTCATCATTTCATCCTTCTGGCCTAACAAGACAAGGAAGACAAAAGTGACATCTTGTGGTAATTAACAGAAAATGATGAGTTATAATCAGTTTCAGGAAACTTCCTGTTCAACATTGTCTTGAAATCCCCGCCCCCTGAGAGTGCAACATGATTTTTGATACTTTATAGTGCCTTGTTCTCGAGCAGCTTAATGGGATGTTATTGCAAAAAATGTGCAATGTTCAGAAATAAGTTACATGACTCATAAAGTCTTCCACCAAGACTTTAGTACTCACTAAACCAATTAATTTTGATTTCGTCATTTCATCTATATTTAGGGCATGGAATATCTGGGTTCAAAAAGATATATACATAGAGATCTGGCAACACGAAATATCTTGGTGGAGAATGAAAACAGAGTGAAAATTGGAGACTTTGGCTTGACAAAAGTTTTGCCACAGGATAAGGAATATTACAAAGTAAAGGAACCAGGAGAGAGTCCTATATTTTGGTATGTGTCCGACTGGTGATAGATTCTAAACTAGAAGAATACAATAATTTCACAAGACTTCTGACTTAACTACCATGAATTTCTCAATTAAAAAGTCACTTAACCTGGTTATGCTTAAAGTACTGTTTGCATTTGCAGATTTCTGAGTCTTCTCATTTTATCCTGCAGATGTTTTTATTTATTTGTTAAATTTATATGCCAGGTATGCTCTGGAATCCTTGACGGACAACAAGTTTTCTGTGGCCTCAGATATGTGGAGCTTTGGTGTGGTTTTGTATGAACTCTTCACTTATATAGACAAGAATAAAAGCCCTCCAGCGGTAAGTAATGTGTATATATGCCTAAATTGTCTATGTGGAACTATAGTGTTGTGGTTATCTTCATAAAAGATTAGTTTCTTCGCAGCCTGCTCTGTTGCCTTACATGTTTCTGCCACACCACCAAAAGTAGCTTGAATCAAATATAGTAATAACAGGAGACTCACTGAAGGATTGTACCTGAAGCATATAATGCAAAAGTACCATTTATTTGTTTGAAGCACTTTTTCTCAGATCTTCAGTTGAAATAATCTCTAAATCAGCTTGTCAGAAATGTGTTTTAGCTTGTGTTCAAAAGACAAATAAAATTATAACATGTATAAAATGAGTCAATTGGATGGATAAATGCCAAAGCAAGGAAGAACCAAATAGTTTATTTCTCAGCATAAGCAACGCAGTGAGCCTGCTTTCTTTATCAGACAAGTTAGGTGGCTGCTAGATACGGTTATAGGTAGTCTTTGACTTATAGCCATTTGCTTGGCAATCATTCAAAGTTACTGTCAGGGGTCCAACTAATGAACCCAAGCAAATCAGAATCCTAGGATCCTTCTCAAAGGTCTTCTTTATTGAGTACATCATATTGACACAGGTTCAGTTGAAAACCAATTCTAAATCTTTCCCTTGGTTTCAGTATAATTAAACTAGGAAATAACCCCATCCCCCAAGTGTCACAGGTCACATTGACCAATTGGGTTAATTGGTAGGCTCTTCAGGCACTCCTTCCGTTGCCAGTGGAGATGAGATGACCTTGGTTCTCACAAGAAAGCTCTCTGTTGTGTCTAGTAAGACATTCCAATCTCCTTTCCCCACCTTCCCCCATTGTGTGGCAACTGAGGAACAGAAAAATGGCTGCTGCCAGGTTCGGTTCAAAGTTGACAGTTACAATGTCATCAAAAAAAGTGACACACACTCAGACTCCAAACTTAAAATGTTGCAGCATCTCCATAGCCATGGGATGGAAATTCAGGCACTTGGCAAACGGTCTGTATTTATGACAGTTACAGCAACCTTGGGTGATATGATTGCAACTTTCACCGTCCCAAAGTATATTTGTTGCTTCGTCTGTGTTGATTACTTCCCCTGAAAATCCAAATTTATTCATTTTTTTAAAAAAAGATAAATAATCCTAGAATGTTGTCATTATTGTTGCAACAATTCAGTCTCGGATTTTCATTTCAGGAGTTCATGCGCATGATTGGAAACGATAAGCAAAACCAGATGATTGTATTCCATTTGATAGAGCTTTTGAAGAATAACGGGAGGCTGCCAAGGCCCGATGGATGCCCTGATGAGGTATTGGGTTGTAACTTGCATGTAACGAGAATTGTTTCTGCAGCTAATAGAGATGGCGTCATCAGAGGAAGATTGCTTGTATTTACTTTTTATTTATTTTTATTTATTTATTTATTTATTACATTTTTATGCCGCCCAATTCCCGAAGGACTCTGAGCGGCTTAC
>JANHGC010002051.1:50025-60777 GCA_027560395.1 Boaedon fuliginosus | reverse complement strand
ATTGTTGGTAATATCATCTCCATCACACCAGCCAATGAAGACAACACACTGGAATGGCCATAGTCTGAAAAACGACCCAAAGGACGACCCTCACCGGTTCCAAGCACAACAGCCTTGCATTCTTCACCTGTCTCCAGTGCTCCACCTTCACCACAATGTGCAATCAAGACAAGAAACTCTTCAGCCATTCCCAATGCCTGGGATCAAGGTCCTCCAAATATCAAGAGGAGTGATAGCCAGGACAGATCATCCCAAGATGATGACAATGGTGAATGGCAGTTGGTCAGATGGTCCAAGCACACCATCAAGGGAGTGCCATCAAAGAAATACAAAGGCTTCATCGCTTCCATCAACATAGTGCGCCTAAAACCTAATCCAAAGTACTTCAGCTCTCAGAGGAAGAGAAAAACAGATGAGAGAGGCAATGCAATGTGAGATGGACAGCCTCAAGCAGTTGCATGTCTACACCCCAGTTGAGATCCCTAAACACAAAAAGCCACAGGCACCAGATGGGTATATAAGGTAAAACTCATGCCCAACAATAAATGTATGTATAAAGGTAGACTGGTGGATCAGGGGTTTGCACAGTGCTACCCTGATGATTATATGGACACATACTCCACAACTGTGAGAGAGGAAAGCATGAAGGCACAACTGCTGCAGGTCTGAGTGAACAAGTGTTCCAGTTTGATGTTCAAACTGCATATCTGTATGCAGACTTAAAGGAAGAAGTCTATGTAAAAGGACCACCTGACTTCCAAAATGAGGAAGGCCATACCTGGCCTCTGAGAAAGAGCTTTGGCAATCGGGGAAGATGTGGTACGATTGCTTCACAAAAAGTTTGAGGTCTATAGGTTTTTCCACCTCACTAGCTGATAGATGTATCTTTATTAGAAAGGCACAAGGAGTCTTTGAAAAGGTCTATGTAGATGACATTTTATATATAGGGCCAAATAAAGAAAAATGTGACAGGTTTGCTGAAGCCTTTAAAAACATTTCACCCTTAAATCTTTAGGGCATATAGACAAATACCTGGGTGTCTACATTGTAAAAACCCAGAAGTGGATTGGTCTCTCTCAAAAGGAGAAGGTTATAGAACTGTTGGAAAGGTGCAAAATGGCGGATGCCAAACCAACTCAAACCCCAATGCAAACTGACGTCTTGAACCACACTCATAAAGAGGGCCCTGAGTACAGTGAGAATACCTTTCTTCTGACAGGTCCGTAATTGATTTGTTACTTTATATTAATAACTGGAGCCACCTGGATATTGCTTTAAGTGTAAATCTCCTGTCCAGGCATTTGGAACAACCAAAACAGTTCAACTGGAATGCGATAAAGAAGCTACTTAGATATTTGAAAGGGACTGCTGATATGGTTCTTCTGATAGAACCTATCAAATTGGACTCTGCTCAACTCAGGTGTTTCGCAGATGCAGACTAGGTAGGGGATCTCAAGACAAGGAAGAGTGCATCTGGCTTCACAGTGTACTTAAATAGCTGCCCAATCCACTGGCACATTGGCCAGCAAAGATTTATATCATGCTTGACCGCCAAAGTGGAATATGCGTGTATGTTAAAATGATTTAACTTGGTTCAATTCACTAATTATAAGCCTATAGAAAAGGCCATCTCACTCTATTGAGATAATGAAAGACAATCAGGCCACCATACATATATCATAATCAAACGCAGTGGGGCCTAGATCAAGGCACATTGATATAAGGTATTAAAATGTGTGACAATTAGTTGAAATGGGATTTGTAAACCTAAAATATTGCAAAACTATTGAACGAACAGCAGATATCCTTACCAAACCACTGCCTGCTAACACACATGCTAAACAGGTTACGGGCATGGCCAAGATGTGATGCATCTAGGCCATGGGCTGCAAGTTTGATAGCTCTGTTCCAACTGTTCCTTCAATGTTTCTTCCCCAAAATGCACATGTCAATGAAGATTCTCAGTAACCAGGCAAAGTTGTCTGAAGGTTGCGTGATCGCAACTGGACTTATTTTCTTCTTGTTCAACCTCTGATCTCAATATGGAGAACTCAGCAGAGCCAGATTTGTTTTACCAGCTATGATTGAGGGAAAGTCTGTAGTGACTTCTCTGTAGTGACTTTCTTATTATTGTTGATTTATATTGCTACCCAACAGTGGACATTAAAATTATACTTAGGCATATAAAAATGACCCCTGAAGCCAAAGTAATAAATCCAATGGAGAAAGGCAGAATTATAAGCAGAGTTCCCCTAAATTTCTGTAGAAGATGGAATGGCAGAGCCTGGAGGCAGAGTGAAAAGTGGGGATCAGCCTAGAATCGTTAGGTAGCCACAAGTGAACTAAATCCAACTTCTCTTGAGTACAGTTGGCCCTTATCTAACTCAGGTGTTGACCATTAGTTGAGAAGTTATCTTGGCATAGGCTTTATCAAAAAACACTTTAATTGAATCTTCATGTATAGACCTGATTTTTGGGCCTGAAATTTCCTGCCCCAAATTCCGGCAGTACCACCAGCTCTTGAGTGCCTTGTGAAAGGCTAACAGCATCAGGGCCATCCAGTTTTTATTCATCTTAAAACAAAATATAAATATGTATTTTGGTCTGTCATTTTAATGTATGAAATGGTACACCATTTGTTTTGATATGTCTAGTTTATTCTTTTTTTTAATTTGTCCTGGTTTCCTTCCTTCCTTCCTTTCACACTGAGCACAAAATAACATCAGAGTGACAGACAAAATATACCTGCACAGCTCTCTATATAAAGAAGAAGAAAAAAGAGATTTCCTCAGTGTAGGCCATACAGAGATGTGGTTGTTTTCCATTTCAGGTTGACCCTTCTTTCACTGAACCTATGGAAATTTTTATTTTACTTAAACAAAGAGGACGTTTCCTGAATTCCAACTCTGATTTATTCCATAATATGGGCCCCACTCATGTTTTTGTTTGTAGTGATTGCCATTTTCTCTCATTAACCTCCATAAAGACTACACAACTATGAAACAGTGGAAAATTCATCAACAAGATTAATGCCATTTTTTAAATTTATTTAGCAAATTTAGAGACCTCACACCTCACTCTCAGAATGATTCCTATTATTAGCAGCAATAGCCTTTAAAAAAAAAATCTGACAAAATTTAAACAGATTTTTAAAAGTCCTCAAGGGGAAAATGCTCATCAGTACTAATAATGAAAGCTGTTCAGGATAATTTGACTTTCCATGCTTGCTCCAAAGATTTACTTTGCACATATTTATTTTTCCTGCATAATACAGCCATGAATTGTAAGCAGTCATCTCCCCACCAATTTATAAGCCCTTCAGTTGACAACCCACAATGATTTTCCCCATGGGACTTCACGAAGAAAGAGAAAACAAGGACAAAGGTTCTTATGACTTGGGAAAAGAAGAAAATATTATTGTTTTATTTCTATGGATTGGAAACCCAGAATTTCAAACTTAGTATCCAGTATCCTCACACCCACACACACCTTTGATTTGTATCTCTAAAAAAATTGAGATTCCTTCTACAGTGACTTTCAACAGAGTCCTGAGAATCAAATGTCATAACTGGATTTGAAGGCCACTGAGCAGTTCCCAGGGTATTTTGTGCTCACTTGCTATATGTGCCTGTCGCTAAGCTCACTCCAAGAGATAAAATGGAAAAAAATTGAGCTCCTGTGAGAGGTTCTGCCGAGTTAAAAAGAAAGAAAAAGAAATATTTGTTGAAGCTTATAGCTGTTGTAACTCAATCAATCATCAAGCCATCAATCTGGAGGTTCATTACAGCTGATGAAAGCTTGCATTATAGTAAACAAGATGGAAATGAGAAAATATTGATACAGTAGAAAAGACAGAACATTTCCCCCTGATTTTGGTTGGGAATTTAAATATTTTCTCATTTATTTGCTGCATTGTTAATCTTTCTGTATGCTAGCTCATGTAAAAAAAAGGCCTCCAATAAATCTTACAGGAAAATTAATATAGATTTTCTTGACTTTTTCTTTTTAATTTAAAAAATGCATATATTTTCCTTTATCAGAGATTTCAGAGTGAAAGCAAAAAAAACCCACATCACATGGGGGGGAGAGGGAGAAGGAATTGAGGCACACATTTTCTCAAAAGCGAGAACATTTCAAGTCATCATGGGAGAACTGGGTGTTTGGTTTCAAAGATGAGCACAGATGTTGGATTGTATACATATTAATAGCTAGATTGTAAAACGAAATCTGAACTCCTGTAGGCATTATTTTCTGCCGGTGGTTAAGTGCAACTTGAAATCCAGCATTCTGCATCGAATGGAATGCATCTCACATTACAGCTTAAAAGGGGATTTGACAAGGATAGAGCTATCAGCAGCTAATAATAATGGTCACTATTACACTATCTCTAAAATCAAAGATAAGGGTGTTCTGTATGTCAGCAGCCCAAGAAAACTATTATCCCACACCTTGGGGTTTTACGTGGGTGTGTAGTTGGCACGATGAGCAATGGAATATTTAGAATAGCCCTCTTGCAAATTTTAACAGGGCTGTAGTCTCTTAAGCTCTATTGGTTAGATGCCTTAGTACAATGAGAGGAACAACGAAAGAGAGGTATGAAAATGCCTTGCTGGACTGGCTTGGGGGATGAATCTAATATTGTGGATAGGGATATGCATCCGATCCATGTCTGTAAATCATTTGCAATATTTTGTTGCATGCAAGTAGAGTTAGTTGGTTTATTAACACATGCCATAATCCATCCTATCTATTAAAGGAATTCATTACATGAAATTTCATGCGAAGAATTTAAGCTTGAATCAATGTGTTGCCGATACAGATCTCCAGCAACTCTGGGCCAGCAAAGTCTAATCCTCTTCAACCTCCGTACATATCTTACAGCATACCTTAATTTTTTTAAAAAAATTGAGCTGTAGTCCTTGCAGAAATAATACTATGGTTTTTTTTTATTATACAATTATAAACGCACAAACAATCGGAAAACTTGCACTGCAATTTAAATGTAAATTCTTCAGTCTCTATCCTTTGCAAGGAGCTCAGTACTTCACACCTAAAGCTATGGCAGGCTTTTGACAGGTTGCTGCTGAGGGAGTCCCTGGGGAATTTGAAGGGGAGCTGAAATAATTGTATCTAGATTGGAACATTAGTAGGGAATATTACTGATTCCTGCCTTCATGGCAACCAGGATGACCTGATGCAGTTGCTCAACTTGCATTCATTTTGACTGGTCCCCAACAATATCCTTGCTAAAATGAATGGCAGTCAGGGTCAACTCTATCATTAAGCCAAGGGAGACATCTGTCTTGAATAGTGAATGATGGGTAGGAAGAAGCAGCTTTCAGCGCCCTCCCTCAGCCATTATGCCTGAACCAATCTCTCCCGCAGTCATTCTGCTCAGCCTCCACCGTACAAGGCTATTACAATGTTTAAAATTTAGTCATTCCAATGGTGACAGTGTTCATTTGCCTGGATCAATTGACAGACTCACCTAGTTACCTTTTATACTTGCAATGCCTTATGAATGCTGCTGAGTCCTGACCCCAAACGGGTTATTTATTACACTTGAGAAATCAGCTCAAGAGGCATGTAAAAAAATGTAGAATGGTTTTATTTTTTCATATAATCCAACTGAATATTGAATTTTTCCTCTCTTTTTTTTTCATCCAGTTGGTCTTTGTAGTTTCCGAGGTATTGCCACTTGAGATCAGGGATTGTATGAAGAAGGAGGCATGGGCGATGCAAAAAGTTACGAAAATTTGCCAGTAACCAATACATACATTTTGAATTAGGAAAGTTATGGGTGTTTATTTTCATTTCACTCATCTATGAATTTTGGTGATGTTTTTAGAGCAATATTGTTATTTAGAATTGTTAGAACTGATGAGTTGCACATTAACTTCCAACAGGTATTGTTGAACTAGTTTGCCTTATATGTAAGTATATACCTTCAAAGAGGGGAAAGTAGAGGTTTCACACATTTCAGAAAGCTCAGAAGGTTTTAGTTTGGTCTGAATGAAAATCATAGTTATTTTAAATCCCATCTTGAGAAAAAGGGAGGTATAACTGTATTCGATGGATGGGTTCCTTCAATTTCAATTTTTTTATACGATAAAGATGAACATTTAGTGAAGGCTTTGCATGAAAATTTACATTTTTTTCATAAACATATTCTCTTAATGTATATATTGTCTTATACATTTTGTTCCTATCCTTATGAAATTTGGTGTAGGGGTATCAAGCTCAATTTCATTGAGGGCCGCATCAGGGCTGTGGTTGACCTTGAGGGGGGCAGGTGTGTGGGACTGACTGGGTGTGTAAGGCCAACTCGATGGGCATGGCCAGCTTGACACCACTCCCCAATTACTGGCATGTTTCCTCTTTGCATTGGGTAGACCAGGCAGAAGCCATGCAGGCCGGCTCCTTATATTTTCCACAATGGTCCCGCAGGCCGGATCCACCACATCTTGTGTTTGACACCCCTGATATAAACTATATTAAGCATCCAAGTAGAGATAAGGCATCAGACTGGTGACACTACCTACAAAGCCAGGCCAGAAGCCATAAATATGCTTCAAAAATATGGATATTACCTTAAAATAAATTATATACATCAGTGGAAAACCTAAGAAAGAATGAGCAGAAAATAAGCTACAAGTTCACAAGTGATCATCCTAGCATTCAACCCGAATTTTAGATTGTTGTAAATAATTAGACGGGCAACAAGATGTTCTTAGAGAGCATTTACGTAGGATCAACATAGATCAGCGATGCCTTGAGAAATCCTAAATATAACTTCTAGCTTTTTCAATTGTAAATATGTTGATGGATGTAAAAAAATCAACTAAAAGGTGAACTCATGTGAGCAGTATCAGCAGTATCAGAATTATACTTCATACAATATGTATGGTGAAGACAAACCATCCATCTCTCACCCATACAAATGTACACAATTTTTTCTACTTCTAAATAAGTGAAAGTGATCTTTTGGGGGGAAAAAATGTTATTTCAGAGAGGCTCCATTTTGTAAACTCTTGCATTTATAACTCGCTCTGTAATTCCAGAAAGAGCATAAAGTCTGAATGGATTAATGTTTTTGACTGGGATTGTTCCCATTCATGCCACAAGCACAGAATTGATATCGTTCTGTCACCCTGCACAGACAGGGATGGATGTTCTCATAAACGTTAACTGCCAAAGGCTACATATCTATTTTCATTATTTCCATTTTCCTTTTTTTTCTTCTTCCTCCCTAATGTTCTTTCTATAATTGGAATAGTTCTTTGACTTTCTCATGACATCAGAGAAAGTTCAGGGCTTTGAAATGGGAGAAGGTTGAACGAATCACAGATAAAATTACTTGTAGAGCCAATAATTAAAATACTTCCTTGCCATAGAAAATACAATCCTTCAATACATTTTTTTTGGGGGTGTGTGTGTGTTTTTGGATATTTTTAAAAAGAAAATTTAGTATTTGCAATCTCTTAGCTGGATTGGAACTGGAAGCTAATAGATGCAATATATTTCCCAGTTCAAAGAGAATTTATTTCTAAATAGTTTATTTTGCTTTTGCTTTTTAAATAAAAAAAGGCTTCTAGTCATCATTATTTCCATATTACACTTATTAACCTCTCTTAGATACGTGATTAAATGCTGAGGAATACAGTAGAGAGGAATGATAAGGGTCATAAAGAATGATTGGAGGCACTGGTTATGTTTAGCCTGGAGAAGAAGAAAACGGTGAGAAGATATAATAGTTGTCTTCAAATTTCTGAAGGGCTATCTTATAGAAGATACAGCAGAAGTGTTCAGGGTTGTTCCAGAAGACAGGATAACAAACAATAAATTGAATGCGTGAAACGAAAACAAGGGTAGATTTTGGTTAGATAGCAGGGAATAAGAATCCCAATGGTATGTACTGGTCAACAATGGAACAGAGAGCCTTAAAAAGTGATGGACTCCCTTTCCTTATGTTTAATCAGAAGCTGTATGGCCATCTTTTGGGGTCCAGCATTGGGCATTGGAAAAGGTGCTAGGCCAGATAGCCTCCAATGTAATTCCTAACTCCATTTTCTCTTCCATGAATTAGAATGTAAGACTAGATTGCTTAAACACTAAGATCTGCAAAAGGCAGGAGAGTCAGGTAAACACACCTACAGACGGTGGAATCTGCAGCCAACTGCAATGAGGCCGAAAAGATGAGGCACACGGCATGACATCATGATGGAAATATTGCCATAGCATACTGGGTCCTGATGCATGACGCAAATCTGTAAGGCAAGATCTTGTCATACCAACCATTTGTCTTTCCTTGCTTCCCTGCGGTCACTATGCTTATAAACCTTCTTCTGATTGGGAATTGCAATAAGGGGGGCTGGTTTAGAAGCATATGCAATTAAATGTGCTTCCAACCCCCTTCAGGTTTTAGATCCTAGTTCACAAACATCTTTAGGGGGGCTTGATACACACTCTTAGTTAGGTTCAAACCTACCTTAATCTTCCCAACATTTTTTTAGCATTTCTATATAAAAAGCTATATGTAGACAGTAGTAGGATATAACGTTCCACTTACTTCAGAACAATTGTTCACAAGATGGTCTTATCCTGAATTTGAGGTCTGAGGCTCTAAGCATTCTTAACTCAAGTGCTATCTGGATTTATAATTTTTATGTATTCTTCCCTTTAATTTCCCTAACGGTGAGCTACTGAAAACATAAAATGTGCCCAGTAAATAGAATGGCCAAAGGCAAATAGAAGGGCCTATCCTACTCTGTTTTCTTTCTGTATTTTCGAGTCTAAATATTGGCTTTAATTAACTGCAAACTAAAAGTTTGTGAGCACCACAAATCTGGGAACGCTGTTTATTCAGGTGGCGTGCTGAAAACTCTTATGGTTCTTGTTTAAAAGGCTTTGATTTAATGATTTTCCTTTAGAAGCCTCTAGCAAAAGGCGCTTCCCTCAAAGTGACTGATTTAGCTGCAGCCTCAAAATATTCCCCTCAGGGTCTCAGTCAAAGCTCATGATTAATTGACATCAGAATGAGGCAGAACTGGTCTCAATGGGCTGTGGAAATAAAACACGTTTTATGGTTTTTATAGGAGGGCTTCTTCCATTTATTAGTAACCACCTGCTACTGTTACTATGTAGAAATTTTTAAAGGTGTGAGCGTTTTCCTTATTCAAACAGCCATTTGTCTGAAATGGTATAGAGTTTCCTGCTTCAGCAAGGGATTGGACTAGAAGTCTCCAAGGTAGCTTCCAACCATGTTATTCTGTTCTGTTCTATCCTTTAAATTTCTCGTTTCTTCTTCCGGATCTCATCAATTCCAATTTGGACGCTGATTGGTAAAAGGGCATATCTAAGAGATGTACCTTCTTTAGAAATTTGACAGAAGCAGCTTCCAGAATACCGAGACCTTTAAGGTGATGGGCTTTATTTCTAATATAAACCTTTCATTTGTAGCCCTGTTTGATAAGACACTGCATGAGATCATATTGCTCCTATTTTAAATTTAATTTTCTTTTATCACAGCCATGCTCAGTGATTACATGAGGTGTGTGCAAGTGCACATCTAGCAATAGAAGATGGAGTAAAAAAAACAAAAAACTTACCTGGTATTCCTAACTGCCTCCATCTAAGTAAAGTGGGTGGAAATGTTCCAGGATGCTCGCGCTGATGAGTTCTGTAAAATGAAATATTCATGAGTGTTGGAAAGTGATCTCCAGGATTTTGCTACATTCGTAATAATTCTGGGTTCGACACTGGATTCAACATGGGTTTTGATGAAATATGGGATAAGTAACTAATGCTCCCCAGATGCTTTAAATCACAGCCCTAATAGCCACTTGTTTTTAGGTGTAGTTTATGCCCAAAGTCACTTGTTTTGCGACATGGATGACTATATACTTTTGAGAAGCAAACAAACAAATATTTGATAGGATCAATCCATAATTCACTAAAAAAAATCCAAGTTGCAACCAACTTCAATCAATCAATCAACCAACCAGGATAGAGCTGGAAGGGACCTTGGAGTCTTCTGGTCCAACTCAAGCAGGACACCCCATACCAATTCAGATAGATAGCTGTCCAGACGTTTCCTAAAACTTCCAGTGATATAGCACCTATAACTTCTGAAGGCAAGGTGTTCCACTGGTTAATGGTCCTCACTGTTAGGAAGTTTCTCCTTAATCCCAGGTTGCTTCTCTCCTTGATTAGTTTCTATCTATCATTTCTTGTCTCACCTTCTGGTGCTTTGGAAAATAACTTGATCCCCTCCTCTTTGTGTCAGCCCCTCAAAATACTGGAATACTACTATCATGTCTCCCATAATCCTCTTTTTTTCTAGACTAGCCATACCCAATTCCTGAAACCATTCCTAATATGTGTTTGTCCTCAGGCTCTAAATCACCTTAGTTGCTCTTCTTTGCACTTTTTCCAAAGTTTCAACAAATTTTTGGAATGTGATGACTAAAACTGGATGTAGTATTCCAGGTGTGGCCTTGGTAACGCTTTGTAAAGTAGTACTAATACTTCATGTCATTTTGGTTCCATGCCTATTATACAGCCCAGGATTGTATTAGCTTTTTTGGTTGCTGCTGCACACTGCTGGCTCATGTTTAAGATTGAATCCACTAGGATTCAAAAGGTCTCTCTCATAGTTACTGTTTTTGAGGCAGGTTTTATTTATTTATTTATTTTATTTTATTAGATTTATACCCCGCCTCTCTTCACCCCAAAGGGGAACTCGAGGCGGCA
>JANHGC010002048.1:41062-53407 GCA_027560395.1 Boaedon fuliginosus | reverse complement strand
CAGCTGGCCCAGGAGGTTAGCATAATACTGTCTGGTGATACTAGAGCCCTGAGGTAGGTAGTCCACCAACAGAATACCATCTTTGTCCCAGAAAACGGATGCCATAACATTTTTGGCTGATTTCCGCGTTCAGAACTTCTTCGGCTGTGGGGACCTCCTGTGGTGTCATTCCTTTTACTGCTCCACAGATGTGGAGCCAAGTTTCATGCTCAATCACTAACCTAGCCAAAAAGTCCTGTGCAGATTCAAAATGGGCCAAAATGGCTTTGGATGCTTCAACTCTTTCCTTCTTCTGATCACTGTTCAAATATTTTGGCACCCACTTCACTGAAATCTTGTGCATATCTAGGATTGGTGATAACAACATGCTCCCGTGAAATGTCAAGTATCTGGGCTATCATTTTTGCAGATATTTGGCAATCCTCAATAATCAGCTCATGGACAGCATCGCAGGTTGCTGGGTCAGTTGAGATTGGGGGGCACCCACTGCGGGGCGCATCTTCAACAGTGAAATGCCGTCTTGAAATGAGATATCCAGGTTTTGACAGTGCTGTAGGAAGGACACTGCTCCCCCAGTGTTTATGACATCTCAGTGTGAATGTCCTTTGCTGACTTTCCCTGAAGAAACAAAAACTTCATGACGGCCCATAACTTGCTTGGGCCTCTGCCATCACAGCTTCTCACAAAAAGAAAAAAAAACAGTTTTAAGAATTGCAAAGACCTGATATTTGCACAGTTACATTCTAAGATATTAGGCTGTCATATGCCGCTGCACTCATTTTTCTATTTCAACTGTAAGGGAGCAAAGCCAGAAACTTCTCAGCACCCAATGTCAAAGTTCAAAAGTGTCAATATTCTTCCAATGCTGCTTCTTTGAAGTCCAACTTTTGCTTCACAGAGCATCACAGAGATTACCAGAGTCTGATGATTCTGATCACAGCATTTGAATATCTTTTACAAAACCTTCTTGGCTGTTCTACCAAATGCTAGTTTGTGGTGTATCTCTTGATTGTTTGTTGCTTTATTGTTGATGGTTGATCTTAAAAGGCAGGAACTATCCTGATCAGTGAGCTGCATTCAGTTTGATGAATCACAAATTGTGCGGGTCCAGCTAAAGAAATACTGTGGGAGTGATAGCTTATTTTATTCGCTGGTAATACCTATTTTTTCAGGCAGAAAGCAAGTAATCATAAGCCATAAGAAGAAACCTGTGATTAGTGTCCCAATGACGTTAATTAAAGAAGCTGCTACAAAACAGAGTTTTTCAAAGCAAAATACTGGAGTTATGTGTGTATATATACATTTTGCTAGACATTTGCATTCACACACACACAGACACACACATACTGGGAACGCATTAGGACAATTCTGTATCTCTTGTTCACTAGTCATTAGTAATCACACAGTAAATTGTAATACTTATAGTTATCTACTTATTTCTGACCACTTATGAAGCTAAGAGAATGCTTTGTATAAACAACGCATATGGTAAAAAAAATCTTTAACAATGAGCACTAAGTTTCAAGGTAATTACTAATCCTGGGTATTTATAAAAAGGATGTGTCAAGCATCAGATCAAAGGATCATATGAGTAATTGACTTTAACCTTTAAAGACTGCTGTCCTTATCTGTACTCATTCTGAGGTTATAATTTAAAAAAAATTATCAGAGAATCAATATGCAATCAGGGAAAGTAAGGATTTGCCTCGTGTTACTGTAAACAAGAGGCGATCACATGACTGCATAATTCCAAATATTGGCTAATTGTGAATAAAGTTAGTATAAGCTTTTTTTTAGCCACAATAAATTTTACATGGCTTTTAGGCTGTTTAAAATAGCAAGATGATGTATTGTTGCATGCACATTAGGTGGAGGGGAAAAATGAAATATATATGTAATCTCTCCTGAGCCGATAGGACCTATAGAAGTATTTATTTATTTATTTATTTATTTATTTATTTATTTATTTATTTACTTATTTATTTAGATTTTAATCCTACCTTGATTACTTTATAGATAAATCAAGGCAGTGGATATATACTCTTTCCTCCTCCCATTTCATATATCATTGTTACTGACTATTGTTACATATATGCCTCTGAACACTAGTTTCTCCATCAGAATCTATTTGTGAACCCTGAAGCTGACCTGGCCGAAGCCATCTTGGAGCTTCGGTGCTGCCACAATAGAGTGAGGGATAGGGAGGGGCAATTAGAGATAGCTGGGGTTGTGTAGTCAAAAGAAAATAACTTCTCTTGGGAACCAAGGATGTTCTTATACCTGTAGGAGTAGGAGTGTTGTCACCAGCAGACACTGCCGTGATTGGGCCATGTGACTGATTGTTTGGGATTGAGGGAAAAACTTTTACTTTTAATTAGGTGAAAACCAAGGGGACCCTCAGAGTTAGTTTTCACCAGATATGTGCCAATATGACATTTCCAATAAAGCTATTCTTTGAGGAATTCATCTGCCTCAGAGTTTTTGGATCTTACTTGGAACCCTGGCATTATTCTTCTTATGAGAAATGCTGGAAGTAGTTGAATCCTTTGAGAAGGCCTCCTGCCTGAACTCAATGCAGAGGAGGAAGCATCCAGCTGCCTCCAGCGTAGGTTTGGTCGAATCCCAGGAAAGCAGCAAGCACAGGCTTGTTTATTTGCCCATGAAGTGAGAAAACTCATTTGTCCTTGAGCTGGAGGATTTGGACCGACATAAGAATAAGTGCCATGGAGACCATCCAAGTGGATGAACCAGCTGTGCATTTTTGAGAGCCATCTGGAGGCTAGCAATAATCAAAAGTAAGGCTCTTAACTGCAAAAGCGAGTCTTTGAACATGCAGTTCTGCTTTTATATTTTATTGCCCTGTATATTCCCAAGGAAAATACCTTTTCTATAATAAAAATCTCACTTTACCTATTGTACCTTTGTCCAGGTGTACAACCTTCATACTGTTTTTTGTTTTGTCTTTTGGAGGGTTAGTGGGGGGACACATCACCATGTTTTACAGTGGGTCATAATTGGCTCTGAATCATAATTGCATGGATGTTCCACCTTACAGTTAAGATAAGCTACAAAGAAGCAACATAGTAAATCACAAAGTACAACAGGGAGAGCGGAAAAATAACAGTTGTATAAGCACTCAGTAATTTGAAATAATTTCTTCTTTCAGGAACATATGAGATGAGAGGCAAGTAATACTGGAATTATATATATTAACCTATATGATTACTACCGGTACTTTAGCAGCACCTGGGGGCAAACTAGGGCACATATGCATGAAAATTGTTAGCCGCCTTATGTTCCCTTTTGTTAGGGAAGAAAGGCGGGATATAAATTAAATACATAAATAATCTATATCCATAAAAGAGAGGTGGGGTGCGGATGTTTGTTTGTATGTGCTCTATACAAAATTTCAGTTTTGCACCAATCTATCTCAAAGTTGGCAGATAGGTAGCAAAGCGTAGTAAGATCAGAACTCTCGGAATCTCCAAAGGGTAGGTGGCCTTTTTGCCCCCTTTTTTGGGGGAGAAAGAGGACACTCTTCAGTAACAAGCAGCTACTGAGCATTTGCAGTTTTTGCCTCTCTCTACTGAGCATGTGCAGTTTTCAAACTGACTGAGGCACCATATTCAAACCTCTGAGGTGCCATGTTTTATACATATAAATTCCAGATTTGCCCCAGTGGCGACGGGCCCAAGACATACAGAGCAGCCTACCTCACCAACTAAGGTCATCTACGATGTTGGAGAGGGTACGGGGGTTTAAGAAGGCCTGCAAACGGCTGCGGCCCAGTGCCCCTGTCAAGCCCTGGCTGCCTTTGCTCAGAGACTGGCCTGGCCGGAGCAGAGATGGCCTTGCCACAGCAGAGATGTGGGAGGGGGCGCCGGGGACTTCAGAAGGCCCACAAATGCTGTGGCACAAATATACTTCTTCTTTTTTTAAAAAAAAAACGAGCAACTAGTTATCTATATGAGTGCAATGTGGAGTGCCATTTTGTATGTGACAAGCTAAGATGCTGCAGCTCCAAGGACCTGCTGGTTGTTGAATGCAGTAGTAGCTAGAATGTTATGGGCTTGCACCGCCCCAGCTAAAACGAAAGTGAGTAGCTAAACAGCAGTTCCTGCTGAGGTAACACAACAGCAAACCACCGTTCTCGTCAGCAGCAGAGTAAGTAGGCCATGAATTTCTAGAGTGAGTCAATTGACAGAAGCCTGTGTTTTCTCAAACTGATTGCCTCTTCCTCAGCAGCGAGTTAATTAACAGTTTAACAGCTGAGCTCAAACTGTGTTGCCCTGGTGTATTGCTGATTAAAATGGATGGACTTGATGATCTCCAGTTTTGGCCTTGACTGCACTTTCAGGATGATGCCACCTAATTTGGCTGCTCCACAAACTGCATTTCAAAGGTTCCTAATGAAACCGATTATTCCACTCACCAAGCATATGGAGACAATAAACTGAAAATTGAAAATATATGACAATCACGGGGTTTTTTTTGTTCTTAAGCTAATACATTTTATCACCTTGTCAGTTGCTGGTACAATGCACTGAAGTCAATAGGAAGTGTGCCATTATTTACTCGTTTTCACAATGATTCTTGCTAAGACAGAATACATAATAACGAGCCATAGGCATCAGTTAATTTACTGGTTGAATTACAGGCAAACTACAGGAGAAAATTATTTTAATCTGATCTGATTTTTTTAAAAAAATTGTTATTACGATTCTATGGACACCTACAAATAGTACCTCACTGTAGTTTATCATTTAAGGCAAATAAACTGTTAAATGTGTTAAATAATTAAAAGTGGCTGATGCTAACTATGCATCATCTAGAATAAAATTCCCATGCGGAACAGAGCTTTTGTTAAAAAAAATATTAAGATGGTAAATACTAAAACACCAAGAGCCAGATGACAGTTGAAAAGTTTGGGTGAGTGAAAGAAACTGTTAGTTTTAATTTAAGGGGAAAAATGTTTCATTCATAGCTATTGCCTCTTTTTTGTGTGTGTAAAACTCTACTAATAACAGAACACTGAAAAAAACTCACATTGCCTGATGTATGAAGAACCTAGCACAGGACTGTCAAACTCCTAGTCCATGACCCAGATGAGTCAGGCGCTGGGCATGTCCATGCCCAGTTTAGTGAAGGGGAAAAAAGTTCCAATACTTCATGTGACACCGCCATGATGACGTGAGTTTGACACCCCTGACCTAGCAAGTCAACTATGCAGTCATCTGTAAGCCTTAAAAGTTGTGTGCATGAATTTTTAATAGAAGCATAATGAATCTAGAGATTTGGGACCAGGTTTTCTGATGACTCTTGGTGCCCGGCCAAGAACTGTTGAATGTCCTGAGTGTTGTTGTGTTTAATGCTCATTCTAATGAGTGAAGTGTGAAACATTTTACATTTATGGAGTTTGTTTGTTTGTTTGTTTGTTTGTTTGTTTGTTTATTCATTTGATTTGATTTATACCGGCCGCATTCTGGACCAATTGCAGCTTCCGAGTGGTCTTCAAGGGCAGCCCCATTTAGAGCGTATTGCAGTAATCCAATAGAGAGGTGAAAAGGGCATGAGTGACTGTAAAAATAGCCTCATGGTCCAGGAAGGGGCGCACCTAAGATAACAGGTGGACCTATGCATTGGCCCCCTTGGCCACAGCCACCAAATGATGGTCCTATTGCAGCTGTGGATCCAAAAGAAACCCCAAGTTGTGCAGCCATTCTGAGGGGAGCAATTCCCCCTAACTTTAAGGGTTGACTGGACCATGTGGGGGTAATATCCACAGCCACTCAGTCTTGTTAGGGTTGAGCCTGAGCCTGTCAGTCCCCATCCAGAGTTATGAATGAACTAGGGTTGTGTGAGAGATTTTTGCACCTAGTTATGAATTAACCAGGATTGAGGGAGAGGGAGAGCAAGGAGTTTGCACGGGAGCAACGATTCTGTCTTTCATCATATAACCAGTTTCCCAACAACTCCAACCCTCTGGGCTTGCGGTCACCCTTCAGTTCAATCCCTGGAGAAGACTTCCCAAAAACTTTTCCTGAAGGGATTTCTGAGAGGTGATGTTCTTGGCACTGCTGTTGGGAAATCCTGCCCTAGATAAACTATTGGAAGGTTTCCCCTTCTCTTAAATAAGAATTTACATATTTGCCACCTCACTTCAGAATTATCTATCAGTATTCATTATAAGCGTAAGTGGTGTTTGGTATACAAAACGGGTGCCATGAATAGAAAACAAATATTGCTCTTTGATCTAATTCCTTCTCCCCATCTTGGCTGCTCTGAACATCTCATTAGAGAAGAGTCTTTGTCTCAATTCTGAGAGAAGCTTGCTTGAGTCTCCAGTGGAATATTCAGGGTTTCTGCGTTTGGCTGTAGGCAAATGAGAAGACAAAGAACTGTTGCTATGGTATTGGATTGTTTCATTTTTTTTTTCCCATTTGCTTTTTTATGTGAATTTGAATGAGGAACATGCTATAAACTGTTGGAAAATTACCGTGAATGATGTTTAGCTTGCACCCAGCACATTCCTAGTCTTTCCCAATATGAGAACAAGCACACATACCACTCAGTCCAGCTACCAAAATATAGCTTGAGATTCATTCATTAAATATTGGCAGAATTATTTTTAAAAAGGTAGCAATACAAGCCAAAAGTCAAGAGCAGCAAGAGAAAGAAAGACAGGAACAGAACACTCCAATTTACACTTTTTCATCAGTGTCTATATTAGTGCATCCCAGACCAGGGTAACTTGGGAAAAACTGTGAAAAAGCGATTCGTTTTTTGGATAATGAGACATGAATCCATTACCCAATCACAACAGGAATGTTTAAATTGACTTAAAGTGTTTTACCTACGTTAGGTAAAAAGGACTTTCTGTTAAGCATTTTTAGGTAATGAAGACGAAAGTTTGGGAAGCATTTTTCTGTATGAAAAGGCACAAAGCTTCCCAGAGCCACTGGAATTAATACTGTAGATCAGTGTTTCTCAAGCTTTGTTGGTTCACTGCCCCCTTTTAGAAAAAAATTGAATGCTTAACGCCCCCTTGCCAAGCCCCAGCCCCATGGCAGGGGGGAGTGAGCTGTCCAAGCCACGCCCCTGGAATGCCTGGCCTCTTGCCTAGGGCACTGCTGGGGGTTGGGCCAGCCCTGAGTAATGGTGAGGACATAGAGGACATGAATATAGCCACGCCGGCACCACTCTGACCCACGCATTGCTAACAACCGTGCCAGAAGCTCTCAGTGAGAAGCCCCTCCCCCACCCTTGGCTCATTGCACAGGCGCAGCAAGGGACCTGGCAGAATCCTCTGCCATCCACCGATTGGTTCCTGGCGCCCCCTAATTCCATGTGGAGCTTCCAACGCCTCCTTAGACTGCTCCAACACCCACTAGGGGGCAGTACCACCCACTTTGAGAACCACTGCTGTAGATAATTAATATGGATATCCCAAAGGGAGTGGCGTAGTAGGTCACCAGGAGCAGAATGGGACAACTTACTGCCGCCAACTCACCCTGGCTAACTTGCAATGGGACAACTCACTGCAGGACAATTTAACAATTCAATTTAATTATTTAAAATAAATTTAAAAAAAAATTGTCATTCACATTTAATTTCATCCCTCCTTTTGCATCCATTCTTTAATCATTCTATTCTACCATTTCTTTGATATTAGTGTAACTCTTGTCCCATGGCAAGTTGGCCATGGCAAGTTCTCCTGTGGCAAGTTGGCTGAAGCAACTTGGCCATGGCAAGTTGGCCAGGGTGAGTAGACTGTGGTGAATTGTCGTAGACCCCCACCAGGAGAGTCCTCCTCTCTGTTGTACCATGAAGGAAAGCATTTGGGGAATTGGGTTGATGCGTTCATCATAAAATCTGTCTAAGTCTCAAATAGGACTACAGACTGCATTGCTCTCCACAGGCAAGTAGGACTACAAAGAAAACCTGAACTGGTATAGTTAATTCAGGATTTTCTCACATTATTTGCATTTCGAGTACCCAGTTAATCTGGCAGTTGTTGATTGGACCAACTCTACCTGTATCCTTTAAAAGCAAGGGCTCTAAACAGAGGTGGTATTCAGTCAGTTCTGACAGGTTCAGGAGAACCAGTAGTGGTATTTTTGATTGGTTCAGAGAACCGGCAAATACTACATCTGTTTGGCCCCACCCCTCCCCACCCCGCTCCTTCCAGGTGTCTCCATGTGCCCCTATTTGCCTGCCAGGACGCTTCAGGGAGGTTTTCTAGGCCAAAAACGGGGCATGGGGTGTGTGTGCACCGCCCCATCATGCCCCTATTTGGCTGCCAGGAGGCTTCAGGGTGGCTTTCTAGACAAAAAACGGGGCACAGGGGGTACAGCAGCCCACCCATATAACCGCATAGCGATGCCCACCAAGCCACACCCATAGAACAGGTAGTAAAAGAAAAATTGAATCCCACCACTGGTTCTAAGCTGTTTTCCATCCTACTTCCCTTCAGAATAATATTAATGTGCCTGCCTCTTCTAAAAATCCAAACCCCCAAATGACCACAAATGTAAGCAATGCAGTGTACTTTTGGGGAAAATGCATTTCTTGTAAATGTAAAATTAAAAAATCTCTTCACGCTACCCAAAGAGTGTTTGCACCTCCCCAAATATAACTCACAGCCTTCTTAAATAGAGCCTGTATTAGATTCTACACCCAGAGAGAGTACTACAGCCAAGCCAAAAATATACAGTATCAAACTATATCAGAAAAACACACAGCTCCTATATCTGAGATGCAATACAGTTCACAACCAGGAGATGACAGTAGGAACTCAATGGATGTAGTTGGGTAGGGTCCCTGAACAGTTTCTTGTTCTTTGTATCATTTTTTTTTCTTATGTTTTTTTTACTGTTTTTACTGTTGTTGATAGTGTAGAGTTAGCCTACTAGATGGGCAGCCATATAATTAAAAAAAAAAAACTTAGAAATATTTTCCATGTTTCAAACCAGCTTTTTCATAATTGAGGTTCTATTTCGGTCCAGCTATTGACTATTGATTATACTTCCAAAATATCCGTCCCCCTTTTCTCCAAATTGAAATGGATAACAGAATCCTTCTGCTAAATAACTAATTCCCACAACACTGTCAAATTATTTACTAGACTGTATTACTATTACTTTTCTCATCCTTCCTAGTACCTACCTCTTCTGGCTATAACCGTGTATCTTTACAATTTATATTGTTTTTCTATTTGTTTCCTACTAGAATTTGATTGCTTATTAGTAATCTATGACTATCACTACGTGTTGCATCTATGATTCTTGATGAATTTTATTTTTACTTTTCTTTTCTCTTCTTTATGTACGCTGAGAGCGTTATGCACCAAAGACAAATTCCTTGTGTGTCCAATCACACTGGGCCAATAAATTCTATCTTGAAATCTTGAAATCTATATGTTTGACTGTGCTTTTGCTGCCATCTAATGACTGTCTAAGAACCAGTCTGGTATAGTGCATAAATCATCAGGTTAGAAAATTGGAGACTGTGTGTTGTAGTCCTACCTTGAACATGAAGTCAGCTGGGTGACCTTGGGCCAGCCAGTCTCTCTCAGCTCTACCAAGGAAGCAATATCACACCATTAACAAAATCTTGCCAAGAAGACTGCAGGTATTTTGTCTAGGCATCCATGATTGATATTATTTCTATTATGCTGTATGTGAAGGTCAGAAGCATATGAACTCAAAATGGTAAGTGAAAAGGCATTTTATAATATGCTAACCAGGGCTCTCAAACTGCCCATGCCCAGTTTAGCGAAGGGGGTTAAAAGTCCCAATACGTCCCATGATGCTGCCGTGATGACGTGAGTTTGACACCCCTGTGCTAAAGGCATCATAATGCTCACTTATTCCAACTGAGTTGATGGTAACATTAATGAATAATGAATAATTTAATTTGTATGCTGCCCAGTACCGCAGGACTCAGGGCGGCTCACAACATAATAAATAACATAGTTCATACAAACATTTAAAATCCCCCTAAAATTACAAAATTCCCATGCGTTAATCTTATCTGGTTCACCGGAACAGCCAGGTCTTGAGTGCTTTGCAGAAGGTTCGCTGGTCTGAAACACTCCGGAGCTCTGGTGGTAGATTCCAGAGGATGGGGGCCCACTACGGAGAAGTCCCTCCTCTGTGGAATTGCCAGATGACATTGCCTGGCCAGTGGTATCTGGAGGAGGCCCACCCTATGTGACATCACGGGGCACTGGGAGGCAAAAGGTGGCAGGAGGCGGTCTCGAAAGTAACCCGGTCCAATGCCATGTAGGCCTTTAAAGGTGATGACCAGCACCTTGAATTGGACCCAGAAGCCTACTGAGATCCAATGCAAGTTGTGCAAGAGTGGTGTGACATGGGAGTATCGAGGAACCCCATGACTACTCGCGTGGCTGCATTCTGGACTAGTTGAAGCTTCCAAATACTTTTTAGGGGCAGCCCCAAGTAGAGTGCGTTGCAGTAATCTAGCCATGAGGTGATGAAGGCATGAGTGACTGTGGGTAATGCTTTTCAGTCCAGAAAGGGATGCAATTGGTGCACCAGGCGAACCTGGGCAAAGGTCCCCCTGGCCACAGTCATCAAATGATCTCTTAATTTTAGCTGTGGATCCAGAAGGACCCCCAAATCATGAACTCTCTCAGAGGTGGTCAACGCCTCCCCCTCTATTTCCAATGATGTCAAATGTTGGATGGTCCGAGAAGCAGGGACCCAGAGCCACTTGGTCTTGTGTCAGGGTTGAGCTTGAGCCTGTTGGTCCCCATCCAGACCCCCACAGCCCTCAGGCACCGGGACATCACTTCGGCAGCATCATTAACAACTGTATTTATGGATAAAAACACAGTGAATGGTTTGGTATCATTCCAATCCTGAAATACTATATTGATGAACAAGTGATGAGCAACTGGAACCCAATTATCAATATACCACTAGGATTACATGAATCCAAAGCGTCCTTCAGGAACTGGCTTCCCTGCATCCAAGGGGCACATAAAGTGAAGGGAAGAGCAGGTACTAAAGGTACTCCCAATTTCCATATTATTAAGGCAGGATTTTCTTTTTCAATATTCTTTCCAACACAGAAATGTTGTTTCAAGATTTAAGGGAAACCAGGAAGCAATTTTCTGGAATGAATGAGAATGAGAAGTAATAATTCAAACTATGTTGAATTGTGCTATGAAAAGCCATGCTGAAACACTTCAAAAACAAGTCTGAACTAATTAGCTTTATTCTTTGTTGCTGTTGCTCTTTTAATTGTTGTATCTTACTCTGTTTCTAAACAAATGAGACTATCCCCACAACTTTTTTTTTTTTAGATATAATTCCAATACCTTGATCAGTGATGAACAAGGTTTTTTTTCCTGTATAGCTAACTACATTGTCAGAATGGCACTTTCAAATAACAATCCTGGCATTCAGCTGAACAAAGGCTGAGCAACCTCGTAGGATTTGCCTGGGAAGCATTTACTTTCAGCACAGAAGGAATAAAGGTTTATTTTTAGAAATGGCTCTATGCAAGAAGCCAAACATGCAAGCAACAAAGAAAGAAAATCTCATCAACAAATAATGAGCCCAAAGGAGAACAAGCAGGATAAATAGACATTAGCTACGCTATGAAAATACATTTCCATTATGAACATATCTGCAAACATAAAAAAGTAAAACACAAATACAATGGTAAACTGATAATTTGAAAAGGCACATTTCTGACTACAGGAAACAACTTTAAATGGGTTGGAGGAAGGGGTAGGGAGATATAACAATGCTCATCAACCAGACTTGCATTTACAAAACTGGGAATCAGAAGAGGAACTCGGAGGCAGATCAAAAACACTCTGTTCCCATTTCCTTTCAATAGTGTTACAATCTCTTGTACCACCTCCTCCTCTTTCTCCTCCTTCTTCATAACATTTGTTCGGATTGTACAGCTCTAGATAGAATGAGCAGGAATATTTTGTGTCACTGATTACCTTCACCTTAGATTTTCTGGGAGGGGGAAAAACATGAACAATCTTGCATTCAATCCCTGTGTATATGCAATATTGATCAATAATAAACATGCTCTCACTGGCCCTTTGAATACTTACTATCTTCCCATTAAGATACTGTCGATGTGGAGGAGGCTGGGATCTTAGAATCAGCCACACAACACAGGATTCAGATAAAATAGATTTAATATAGAAAAATAGGATGTCTCAGAATAGACTACACAGAAAGGTATCCAGAAGTAAAGTGAGTTGGGAGGAGCATGTGTGCCCCTTATATATGTGAGGGAACCACATCTCCCCCTACAGGTGCTACAGGTGCAGCACTGACAGGTGCTGCCACCAAG